>JAQQSO010003098.1:0-13842 GCA_028658305.1 Pachyuromys duprasi
AGGGAGAGCTGGTTGTCTCCTTGTGACCATCAGCATGCATTTGCATCTTCTGCATTACTGATTTTATCCACGTAGGCCAATCCTTCATAGTAGGGGGGTGCAATATCAAAGTAGAGCCAACAAGCCTTGGTAGCCTCTGGGTTAGTACTGTTTAAGGCCTTGAATGCCTCTTCCATGAGGGAGGTTAGTCAGGGCTCGGGGGCTCTCAATGTCGCTGTCTCTTGAACAGAGGTCTTACTGGTGTAAAGGAGGGTAATTGGAGGGCGAGAAGGAACAGGACTCGTGCTGGGGTATTGATTCGAGACTGCTGGTTGGGAATCATAGAGGGCACTAAGACTGCCTTGCTTGGTCCCACTTTGGCTGAGGGCGACCGGATCTTTAACCTGATGGTAAACGTCAACCCATCATCATCTCTCTCTATACACTCTGAGGCCCCAAGTAAGTCCTGATGGTAAACGTCAACCCATCATCATCTCTCTATATATACACTCTGAGGCCCCAAGTAAGTCCTGATGGTAAACGTCAACCCATCATCATATCTCTCTCTATACACTCTGAGGCCCCAAGTAAGTCCCCTTACCCAGCTTACCGAAGCTCGTTTCCCAGGTTTGGTAAACCTAATTCGGAGTGGATGGCACCAGTTTTCACATTCAGCCTGATAGGTCCATTCCGTGGAGGGTCGTTTGCGACTGTAATTAGCTTTCACTGTTATATAGTCCCAACTGGATGAGGGGTTCCAATGGGCATCTCCCGTAGTCTCACACTTTCTTACATTTGTTGACAAGTTTTGGGCTTCGGTGTGCCCCGGGGCAGACACAGAACAGTAAGTTGCGCAGCATACTGTGTCAATCCACGGCACCACATCCTCCCCAAGGGTTGAGTCCCCAAGGGTGACCCTGCCAAGATGGGGCTTTCTCACCTGGGTTGAGATACTCACCAAAATCCGAGTCACCAGGAACTCCTAGGGCTAGTTTGCAGATGTCAGGATACAGAGCTGGCCACCAGGTGTAAGGGGTAGGGGGGGGGGCAGTCCTTGTGGCCGACCAAACAACAATTTCCCTCTGCTTACTCACTTCCCATGTCAATATTTGGGGTTGATGAGGGCTTATAGCTCCCACTGAGTTTTCTCATTCAAATAAAGAAAGGAAGACTCCAAGGAGAGAAAGGAGACTCCTACTCATTTTCATGTGTCCTTTTGACAAGCTTGAGCGGATTACCAGATGGCTAAATCGTCCAGGAGTAGATTTTTCTGGAAAAGCAGGTTTTGCATGGGAAGCATGAATCCAGGCTGCGATGGACCTTGATTGCAGTCAGGGTGGTCAGCAGGACATACTAAGGTCCCTTCCAGTGAGGTTCTAGATTTTGGCTATGGTGTCACCGCAAGTTTTTGCCTGAGTGTTCTTGCCGTAAAAACAGGAACATATGCCTTGCTCTACAAAGCAAGGCTAACAGTTTTGTGAGTATGTATACACTTTGATTGTGCACACTGGTATGTGCTTTCTTTCTCTTCATTGGAAACGGGTTTTTTACCTGTTCTTTTGCCTGAACTTCGTTGCAAGCAGATTTTTGCATGTATGTTCTTACCGTGAAAACAGCAAAATAGGCCTTGCTCTACAAAGCAAGACTAACAGTTTTGTGAGTATGTATACACTTTGATTGTGGACATTGGTATGTGCTTTCTTTCACTTTGAGGCAAGCAGGTTTTTTCCTGTTTTCTTGCCTGCACTTCCTTGCAAGCAGGTTCTTTGCCTGAGGGTTCTTTTTGTGAAAACAGCAACATAGGCCTTGCTCTACAAAGCAAGACTAACAGTTTTGTGAGTATGTATACACTTTGATTGTGCACACTGGTATGTGCTTTCTTTCCCTTCCTTGCAAGCAGGTTTTTTACCTGTTTTCTTGCCTGCACTTTGTTGTAAGCCGGTTCTTTGCCTGAGTGTTCTTTTTGTGAAAACAGCAACATAGGCCTTGCTCTACAAAGCAAGACTAACAGTTTTCTGACTACGTATACACTTTGTGTGCACTGGGCTGTGCTTTCTTTCACTTCGTTACAAGTGGGGTTTTTTTTACCTGTTTTTTTGACTGCACTGAGTTGCAGGCAGGTTCATTTCCTGAGTATTCTTACTGTGAAAACAGCAACATAGGCCTTGCTCTACAAAGCAAGACTAACAGTTTTGTGAGTATGTATACACTTTGATTGTGCACACTGGTATGTGCTTTCTTTCCCTTCCTTGCAAGCGGATTTTTTACCTATTTTCTTGCCTGCACTTCGTTGCAATCGGGTTCTTTGCCTGAGTGTTCTTACCGTGAAAGCAGCAACGAAGGCTTTGCTCTACAAAGCAAGACTAACAGTTTTGTGCTTATGTATATACTTTGATTGTGCACACTGGTATGTGCTTTCTTTCCCCTCATTGCATGCGGGGTTTTTACCTGTTTTCTTACCTTCACTTCGTTGCAAGTAGATTCTTTGCGTGAGAGTTCTTACCATGAAAGCATCAATGGAGGCCTTGCTCTATGAAGCAATACTAACATTTGTGAGGTTGTGTGCACTTTGATTGTGGACACTGGTATGTGCTTTCTTTCCCTTCGTTGCAAGCAGGTTTTTTTTACCTGTTTTCTTGCCTGTACATCACTGCAAGCAGGTTCTTTGCCTGAATCTTCTTACCGTGAAAACAGCAACATAGGCCTTGCTCTACAAAACAAGACTAACGGTTTTGTGAGTATGTATACACTTTGATTGTGCACCCTGGTATGTGCTTTCTTTCTCTTCATTGCAAGCAGGTTTTTACTTGTTTTCTTGCCTGCAGTTTGTTGCAAGAGGGTTTTTTGCTGAGTGTTCTTATTTTGAAAACAGCAACATAGGCCTTGCTCTACAAAGCAAGACAAACAGTTTTGTGAGTATGTATACACTTTGATTGTGCACACTGGTATGTGCTTTCTTTCCCTTCATTGCAAGCAGGATTTTTACCTGTTTTCTTGCCTGAGCTTCGTTGCAAGCAGATTTTTGCATGTATGTTCTTACCGTGAAAACAGCAATATAGGCCTTGCTCAACAAAGCAAGACTAACAGTTTTGTGAGTATGTATACACTTTGTACAAACTGGTATGTGCTTTCTTTCACTTCGTTGCATACGGGTTTTTTTAACCTGTTTTCTTGCCTGCACTTTGTTGCAAGCGGGTACTTTGCCTGAGTGTTCTTACCGTGAAAGCAGCAACATAGGCCTTGCTCTACAAAGCAAGACTAACAGTTTTGTGAGTATGTATAAACATTGATTGTGCACACTGGGCTGTGCTTTCTTTCAGTTCGTTGCAAGCAGGTTTTTTAACTGTTTTCTTGCCTGTACTTCATTGCAAGCTGTGGGTCGCGTGTAGTCGTCTCGCCAGCAAGAATGCACACGGACACCAGGATTCTTTTGTAGCAAGCGTTTATTTCAGCAGTGAATGGAGGAAGACCCCAAGCCCCAAAATGGCACGGTTTTTATACCCTCTGGGTGGCCTGTTGGTTCCTGATTAGCAGAGGCCTGTCAGGCCATATGACGTACCTGAATAGCGTGACTCTGGGGCTCATTTCCAGCCCAGGCGCATGTGCAATGACAGCTGTTTACCAGTCAGCCGGCTGGTTGCCGGCACCATCTTGTAATGGCGTTTGTAGGCTCTCTACATCTCCCCCTTTTGTTTTATTAAGACACAATGGCCAAAGGTAGATGATTGATCCCTGGTGCAGATGGCACATGTACTGGTACAGTCTTTGAACCTTTGTTTATTGACTGTCCTGACCCGGCCAGTGTCCTTTTTTCTAGGGGAGGGCAACATTTAGACACATCCCCCATACAATCAGACATGCCTTTTAGAGAGCCTCCAGCTTAGGTGATTTGAGAGTCTCTGTGTAGTGCCTCACCTGACAGACCGAGTGTGACGGAATACATGCTTTAAGCAGGTGCGATACCCTTCCCGTGCAATGGAGCAATCTCCCGGGAGTGCAGGGGCTATCACATGTTTAATTGTACAGCATAGAAAGCCATACCTCTGGGGAGGAGCCTTGTTCTATTGTCACAAGCGCTTGTGTTATGACCACCTTGTCACGATTGTGTTGATTTTTGAGTCTGCAAAACAACCAGAGAACCAAGAACAATCCACCACAAATAATTGTCCCAAACATACCAATCCCCACCCATTCCTTGAAGAAAGAAAAGGCTGAAGAAATCCAGGATGACAATCCCTCAACGAGAGACAAATCCACTCGAGAAGAATTTACATGTACAATCGCCAACCGCAGCCTCTTTATGGTTTTGTTAAAATTCGCCGACCAATTACCTGTAAGCTGAGTGGACAATTTTCGAGACAAATTAGTAGCGTGAGAAAAGTTGTGATACTGAACAGAGGTTATGCAAAGCCCTTTCATTTTCCATTCACACCCCAATTGTGCCAACTGTCAGAGTGTATCCACTTGTTTTTGAACTAAATCTATTCTTTGGTTAACAATCATCAATCTTCCTTTTAATTGTGTATTAATTGTTGTTTGTTTATCCAATGCTTCTGTAACAGTGGCAGATAAATTATTTAAACTTGTGGCTGTTTGAAGCTCCCCTGTCATAGGTAACCTGGTTATTAGCATACTGACCTTGACCGGTTAAGAGATCAAAGGTCCATTGTCTCTGATTGTCTTTAGTATAACTGTTAAATCGTGTTTGTGACTGGCAAGCATCATGCCATAGAGCCTTCCACTCCATGTACTGGCCCATATTGGGCAGAGCAGCCTTAGCCAAGGTCTCCCAATCATTAGGTGTCATAGAAGTATTAGCAAGTCTCTCCAATTGTATTATAGTAAAGTTGGCATCTATTCCATATTTGTTGACTGACTCTGTAAGTTCTTTTATCAAAGGATACTCCAGCGGCACATACACACGCTCACCTTCCACCGTCTCCCAGACTGGACACTCCAAATATAATTTTTTTCGGTCATCCGGTGACATAAAAGTCACAGATCCAGAAGCTGGAGCATACAGAGGCGATGCAGTAGGAGGCGCTGCGTGTCTAGCTGTGACTCGCCGCTTGTTCCTCCCTACATACGGCCGGTACCTCTCTTCCTCATACCATGCCGCTTCCTCTTCTAACTCCTCCTCTTCTGAGGGGGAGAGCTCTTCTGAATCAGAGCTAGAAAGCCCTAAAGCTTCCAATTCCTTTACTGGATATACAGGCTTTTTTTGATTAGGGCGTGGACTTCTCCGTGACTCCTTCTTATCTTTCTCTCCCAGGGCATACTTTCCCTTAATTTTCTCCTCCTTAGAGGGGTCTGATTCCTTAATTTTCCTTTTACGGGCCCCTAAATGTTCATTTCACTGTTTCTGACATGTTGTCTTGTAACTCTCCTAAAACTGCTTCCCCTTCCAACTTGGCTGATTGGCATTTGGAGTCCTGCAGGCAGGAACGGACTAGCTTCCATAATGGTTTTGTTCCAGCCCTAAGCTTCCCATTAACCTGTTCACGCTCCAAGTCCTTTTCAAGTTTGTCCCAGGCACCCAATGAGAGGTTCCCTGAGACAGCAAACCAGGGGGCAATTCGATCTATCTCTTTGAGAAACCCTTCCAGAGTTTTGGTGGAAACTTTTAGTTCATGCTGTCGTAGGAGTGATTGTAATGCCGTAATCACTGAATGAGACGTCCCTTGTTGTTCTCTTAATTTACGAGAGAAACGGACACACAGGAGAAAAAAGACACCACGGCTTATCTATGTCTGACTAACTATGCCAATTAGTTACAGAAAAATGATCACTTTAAAGCCACCCTTTATGATAACAAAACAAAACCAAAATGAACAGGATGAAAGCTATAACAACGATAACAAAAGCCTCCAAAGCTTCAGCCAGCTGGGGAGAGAGAAGGAGATATTTCCAAGGCCAAACATATCTCTCAGAGCTTACCTAACTTCTGTAGTTCTGAATCCTCCCAGCAAATGGGGGGTCTCCTCAGGGCCGACGATGGCAGGTCTCCCAGCATCCCGGTTTTGGCACCAGCTGCTGGTCACGAAGTCGTCTTGCCAGCAAGAACGCACACGGACACCAGGATTCTTCTCCAGCAAGCATTTATTTCAGCAGTGAATGGAGGAAGACCCCAAGCCCCAAAATGGCACGGTTTTTATACCCTCTGGGTGGTGTGTTGGTTCCTGATTAGCAGAGGTCAGTCAGGCCATATGACGTACCTGAATAGCGTGACTCTGGGGCTCATTTCCAGCCCAGGCACATGTGCAATGACAGCTGTTTACCAGTCAGCCGGCTGGTTGCCAGCGCCATCTTGTAATGGCGTTTGTAGGCTCTCTACAGCAAGTGGGTTCTTTGCCTCAGAGTTCTTAACGTGAAAACAGCAACATAGGCCTGGCTCCTCAAAGCAAGACTAACAGTTTTCTGAGCATATATACACTTTGATTGTGCACACTGGTATGTGCTTTCTTTCACTTCCTTGCAAGCAGGATTTTTACCTGATTTCTTGCCTGCACTTCGTTGCAAGCGGGTTCTTTGCTTGAGTGTTCTTACAGTGAAAACAGCCACATAGGCCTTTTTCTACAAAGCAAGACTAACAGTTTTGTGAGTATGTATACACTTTGATAGTGCACACTGGTATGTGCTTTCTTTTACTTCGTTACAAGTTGGTTTTTTACCTGTTTTCTTGGCTGCACTTCATTGCAAGCAGGTTGTTTGCCTGAGTGTTCTTACGTGAAAACAGCAACATAGGCCTTGTTCTACAAAGCAAGACTAACAGTTTTGTGAGTATGTATACACTTTGATTGTGCACACTGGTTTGTGCTTTCTTTCACTTCATTGCAAGCAGGTTTTTTAACTCTTTTCTTTCCTGCACTTCGTTGCAAGCGGGTTCTATGCCTGAGTGTTCTTAATGTGAAAACAGCAACATAGGCCTTGCTCTACGAAGCAAGACTAACAGTTTTGTGAGTACGTATACACTTTGATTGTGTACACTGATATGTGCTTTCTTTCACAATGTTGCAAGTGAAATTTTTACCTCTTTTCTTGCCTGCACTTCATTGCAAGCATGTTCTTTGCCTGAGTGTTCTTAGAGTGAAAACAGCAACATAGACCTGGCTCTACAAAGCAAGACTAACAGTTTTCTGAGCATGTATACACTTTGATTGTGCACACTGGGCTGTGCTTTTTTTCACTTCATTCCAAGCAGGTTTTTTAACTGTTTTCTTGCCTGCACCTCGTGCAAGCGGGTCCTTTCCCTGAGGGTTCTTAACGTGAAAACAGCCACATAGGCCTTGTTATACAAAGCAAGACTAACAGTTTTGTGAGTATGTATACACTTTGATTGTGCACATTGGTATGTGCTTTCTTTCACTTCCTTGCAAGCAGGATTTTTACCTGTTTTCTTTCCTGCACTTCGTTGCAAGCAGGTTCTTTGCCTGAGTGTTCTTACTGTGAAAACAGCAATATAGCCCTTGCTCTACGAAGCAAGACTAACAGTTTTGTGAGTATGTATACACTTTGTGCACCTTAGTATGTGCTTTCTTTCACTTCATTGTAAGCAGGTTTTTTACCTGTTTTCTTGCCTGCACTTCGTTGCAAGCAGGTTCTTTGCCTGAGTGTTCTTACTGTGAAAACAGCAACATAGACCTTGCTCTACAAAGCAAGACTGACAGTTTTGTGAGTATGTATACACTTTGATTGTACACACTGGTGTGTGCTTTCTTTCACTTCCTTGCAAGCAGGATTTTTACCTGTTTTTTTGCCTGCACTTCGTTGTAAGTGGGTTCTTTGCCTGAATGTTCTTACCCTGAAAACAACAACATAGGCCTTGCTCTACAAAGCAAGACTAACAGTTTTGTTAGTATGTATACACTTTGATTGTGCATACTGCTATGTGCTTTCCTTCACTTCCTTTCAAGCAGAATATTTACCTCTTTTCTTGCCTGCACTTCATTGCAAGCGGTTCTTTTCCTGAGTGATCTTAACGTGAAAACAGCAACATAGGCCTGGCTCTACAAAGCAAGACTAACAGTTTTGTGAGCACGTATACACTTTGATTGTGCACATTGGCATGTGCTTTTTTTCACTTCGTTGCAAGGTGGTTTTTTACCTGTTTTCTTGCCTGCACTTCGTTGTAAGTGGGTTCTTGGCCTGAGTGTTCTTTCCCTGAAAACAACAACATAGGCCTTGCTCTACAAAGCAAGACTAACAGTTTTGTGAGTATGTTTACACTTTGATTGTGCATACTGCTATGTGCTTTCCTTCACTTCCTTTCAAGCAGAATATTTACCTCTTTTCTTGCCTGCACTTCATTGCAAGCGGTTCTTTGCCTGAGTGTTCTTAACGTAAAAACAGCAACATAGGCCTGGCTCTACAAAGCAAGACTAAAAGTTTTGTGAGCATGTATACACTTTGATTGTGCACACTGGGCTGTGTTTTCTTTCACTTCGTTGCAAGCAGGTTTTTTAACTATTTTCTTGCCTGCACTTGGTTGCAAGCAGGTTCTTTGCCTGAGTGTTCTTAATGTGAAACAGCAACAGAGACCTTGCTCTACAAAGCAAGACTAACAGTTTTGTGAGTATGTATACACTTTGTGCACCTTGGTATGTGCTTTCTTTCACTTCATTGTAAGCAGGTTTTTTTTTCCTGTTTTCTTGCCTGCACTTCGTTGCAAGCGGGTTCTTTGCCTGAGTGTTCTTAATGTGAAAACAGCAACATAGACCTGCTCTACAAAGCAAAACTAACACTTTTGTGAGGATGTATACACTTTGATTGTGCACACTGGTATGAGCTTTCTTTTACTTCGTTTCAAGTTGGTTTTTTACCTGTTTTCTAGCCTGCACTTTGTTGCAAGCGGGTTCTTTGCCTGAGTGATCTTAATGTGAAAATAGCCACATAGGCCTTGCTCTACAAAGCAAGACTAACAGTTTTGTGAGTGTGTATACACTTTGATTGTGCACACTGCTATGTGCTTTCTTTCACTTCGTTTCAAGCAGAATTTTTACCTCTTTTCTTCCCTGCACTTCATTGCAAGCGGGTTCTTTGCCTTAGTGTTCTTAACCTGATAATAGCTACATAGGCCTGGCTCTACAAAGCAAGACTAACAGTTTTCTGAGCATGTATACACTTTGATTTTGCACACTCTTATGTGTTTTCTTTCACTTCATTGCAAGCGGGTTTTTAACTGTTTTCTTTCCTGCACTTTGTGCAAGCAGGTCCTTTGCCTTAGTGTTCTTAACGTGAAAACAGCCACATAGGCCTGGCTCTACAAAGCAAGACTAACAGTTTTGTGAGTATGTATACACTTTGTGCACACTGGTATGTGCTTTCTTTCTCTTCATTGCAAGCGGGTTTTTTAACTGTTCTCTTGCCTGCACGTCGTTACAAGCAGGTTCTTTGCCTGAGTGTTCTTAATGTGAAAACAGCAACATAGGCCTTGCTCTACAAAGCAAGACTAACAGTTTTGTGAGTATGTATACACTTTGTGCACACTGGTATGTGCTTTCTTTCACTACGTTGCAAGCGGGTTTTTTTTTTTTTTTACCTATTTTCTTGCCCTCACTTGTTTCCAAGCAGATTCTTTGCCTGAGTGTTCTTACCATGAAAACAGGAACATAGGCCTTGCTCTACAAAGCAAGACTAACAGTTTTGTGAGTAAGTATACACTTTGATTGTGCACGCTACTATGTGCTTTCTTTCACTTCGTTGCAAGCGGGTTCTTTGCCTTAGTGTTCTTAACGTGAAACAGCAACATAGGCCTTGCTCTACAAAACAAGACTCACAGTTTTGTGAGTATGTATACACTTTGATTGTGCACATTGTGCTGTGTTTCTTTCACTTCGTTGTAAGAGGGTTTTTTACTTGTTTTCTTGCCTGCACTACTTTGGAAACGGGATCTTTGCCTGAGTGTTCTTACCCTGAAAATAGCAACAAAGGCCTTGCTCTACATATCAAGAATAATAGTTTTGTGAGTATGTATACTCTTTCATTGTCCACACTGGTATGTGCTTTCTTTAGCTTCCTTGCAAGCGGGTTTTTTATCTGTTTTTTTGCCTGCACTTCGTTGCAAGTGGGTTCTTTGCCTGAGTGTTCTTCCCGTGAAAGTAGCAACACAGGCCTTGCTCTATAAAGCAAGACTAACATTTTTGTGAGTATGTATACACTTTGATTGTACACACTGTTATGTGCCTCTTTCACTTCGATGCATGCAGAATTTTTACTTGTTTTAATTCCTGAACTTCGTTGCAAGCGGGTTATTTTCCTGAGTGTTCTTACCGTGAAAGCAGCAACATAGGCCTTGCTCTACAAAGCAAGACTAACAGTTTGGTGAGTACGTATACACTTTCATTATTCACACTTGTATGTGCTTTCTTTCCATTCCTTCCAAGTGGGTTTTTTAACTCTGTTCTTGCCTGCACTTCATTGCAATTGGGTTCTTTCCCTGAGTATTCTTACCATGAAAGCAGCAACATGGGCCTTACTCTACAAAGAAGACTAACAGATTTGTTAGTATGTATACACTTTGATTGTGCACACTGGTATGTGCTTTCTTTCACTCCGTTGCAAGCAGGTTTTTTACCTGTTTTTTTGACTGCACTTCGTTGCAAGCATGGTCTTTGCCGGAGTGTTCTAACCATGAAAGCAGCAACATAGCCCTTGCTCTATAATGCAAGACTAACAATTTGTGAGTATGTATACACTTGTTTTTGCAACTGGGCTGTGATTTCTTTCACTTCATTGAAAGCGGGTTTTTTACCTGTTGTCTTGCCTGCACTTCATTGCAAGAGGGTTCATTTCCTGAGTGTTCTTATCGTGAAAACAGCAACATAGGCCTTGCTCTACTAAGCAAGACTAACAGTTTTGTGAGTATGTGTACACTTTGATTCTGCTCACTGGGATGTGCCTTCTTTCCCTTTGTTTCAAGTAGGTTTTTTACCTGTTTTTTTTTTTTCCCTGCATTTCGTTGCAAGCAGGTTCTTTGCCTGAGTGTCCTTACCATGAATACAGCAACATAGGCCTTTCTCTACAAAGCAAGACTAACATTTTTGTGAGCATGTATACACTTTGATTTTGCACACTCGTATGTGTTTTTTTTTTCACTTCTTTGCAAGCAGGTTTTTTACCTGTGTTCTTGCCTGCACTTCGTTGCAAGCGGTTTCTTTGCCTGAGTGTTCTTACCGTGAAAACAGCAACATAGGCCTTGCTCTACTAAGCAAGACTAACAGTTTTGTGAGTATGTATACACTTTGATTGTGCACACTGGTATGTGCTTTCTTGCACTTCGTTGCAAGCGGGTTCTTTGCTTGTGTTTTTGCCTATTCTTCGATGTAAGCCGGTTCTTTCTCTGTTCTTCATACCATGAAAGAGCAACATACTCGTTGCTCTACAAAGCAAGACTAATGGTTTTTTGGTTATGTATTCACTTTGTTGGTGCTCTCTCGTATGTTCTTGCCTGTACTTCTTTGCAAGCGGGTTCTTTTCTGTGTGTTCTTACTGTGAAAACAGAACATATTCATTGCTTTACAATCAAAGACTAACCGTTTTGTGATTACATTTCCACCTTGTTGGTGTGCACTGCTTCGTGCTTGCCTGTGAGTGTGTTCCTAGCTGTGAGTGTGACCTGGTGTGAGCTTCCTGAGGTGTGAGTGTGTGCCTGGCTGAGTGTCCTTAGGTGTGAATATTCCCAGGCTTGAGTGTCTCCGGGAGTGTGTGTGCATGTGTGTACTGTGCCCGGGTTTGAGTGTGTTTCCAGCTGTGAGGGTGCATGCATGTGAGTGGGCATGTGTGTGAGTGTGTGCCCGGTATGAGTGTGCCTGGGTGCTAATGTGACCGTGTGTGAGTGTGCATGGGTGTGAGTTTGCCCATGTGTGAGTGTGTGCCCAGGTTTGTAAGTGGACGAGGGTTGAGTGTGCATGTGTGTGAATGTGTCTGTGTGTGAGTGTGCTCCGGGTATGTGATTGAACCTGGTATGAGTGTGTGCTGAGGGTGTGTGTGTGTTCGGGTATGAGTTTGCCTGTATATTAGTGTGTGACCCAGTGTGTGGATGTACCACAGTCTGAGTGTACCCGGGTGTGAGTATGTGACCGAGTGTTAGTGTGCCCATGTGTGAGTGTGCCAGGGTGTGAGTATGATTGGTGTGAGTGTGTTCCCGTGTGTCAGTGTGACCTGTTTGAATGTGATCAGATCTAAGTGTGCATGGGTGTGTGTGTGCATGTGTGTGTCCGGCTCTGAGTGTGCCAGGATGTTTGTGTGCATGGGTGTGAGTGTGATCGGGGGTGATTGTGCATGGTTGTGAGTTTCCTGGCTGTGATTGTATATGGCTGTGAATGTGCCCTGGTGTGAGTGTGACTGGTATGTGTGTGTGGCCGAGTGTGAGTGTGCATGGGTGTGTGTGTGCCCGGGTGTGAGTGTGTGCCTCTGTATGTGAGTGTGCCCAGAGATGAATGTGTGTTTGTTTGAGTGTTCCCGTGTGTGAGTGTGTGACCTGGTGTGTGAGTGTGCCCGGGTGTCCCTTGGGTTAGGGTGACCTGGTGTGGGTGTGTATGGTTTTAGTGTTCCCTTGTGTGAGTGTGTCTGGCTGTGAGTGTGCCCGAATGTGAGTGTGCTCAGGTGTGAGTGTGTACCCAGGTGTGAGTGTGCCCTAATGTGAATGTGATAGGTGTGAGTGTATATGGGTGTGAGTGTGACCGGGTGCGAATGTGTGCCCAGGTGTGGGAGTGTGACCGGTTGTGAGTGTGCATTTTTGTGAGTGTGTTTATGTGTGAGTGTGTGGCTGGGTGTGTGCGTGTGCCTGCGAGTGAGAGTGTGTATGGGTGTGAGTGTGCTGGGGTGTTCATGTGAACAGGTGTGCATGTGTGTAATGAGAGTGCCCGGGTGTAAGTATGCCCTTGTGTTATTGTGTCCAGCTGTGAGTGTGCCAGGGTGTGAGTGTGTGCCCAGGTGTGAGCTTTTGCCCGGGTGCGAGTGTGCCCCTTGTGTGCGTGTGACAGGTGTGAGTGTGCATGGTTGTGAGTGTGCCCGGGTGTGAGTGTGTCTTCAGGTGTGTGTGACTGGCTGTGAGTGTGCATATTATTGAGTATGTCTATGTGTGAGTGTGTTGCCAGGTGTGTGATTGTGCCCAGATGTGTGTGTGCATGGGTGTCAATGTGTGCCTTGGTGTGTGTGTGTGCCCAGGTGTGCAACTGTCCGGGTGTGAGTGTGTGCATTGCTCTGAATGTGTCCAGGTGTGAGTGTGACCTGGTGCGACCTTAAACAGGGTGAGTATGTGCCTGGCTGTGAATGTGCCCAGGAATGAGTGTACCTCGGTCTGAGTGTGCCTGGGTGTGAGTCAGATGGAGTTGAGTGTGACTCGGTGTGAGTGTGCTCTGTTGTGAGCGTGTGATGCAATGTTTGAGTGTGACTGTGTGTGAATGTGCCAGGGTGTGAGTGTCCCTGGGTGTGTGTTTGCATGTGTGTACTGTCCTTGGGTATGAGTGTGTTCCCAGCTGTGAGTATGCCCCAGTGTGATTGTGAATTGGTGTTAGTGTAACAAGGTGTGAGTGTGTGCCCAGGTGTGTGTCCGGATGTGAGTGTGTGCCTGAGTGTGTGAGTGTGACAGTGTGTAAGGTGGTGGCTGGGTGTGATTGTGCCCATTAGTGAGTGTGCCCAGCTTCAGTGTGCCCAGGTGTGAGTGTGCCCAGGTGTGAATGTGACTGGGTATGTGTGTGTGTCCAGGATTTAGTGTGTCCGGATGTGAGTTGTGCCCGGTTGTGAGTGTGTGCCTGAGTGTGAGTTTGACTTGGTATGAGTGTGCATGTGTGTGAGTGTGCCCGGTTGTGAGTGTGAGCCTGCCTGTGTGACCGGGTGTGAGTGTATGCCAGGGTGTGATTG
>JAQQSO010003099.1:0-13841 GCA_028658305.1 Pachyuromys duprasi
CTGTCATTTTTCCCATTGATGTGCTTTTTCTCTTGGGAGAGAGGAGACACATTTTGAGTAAAGAGCTCCTGTTTGACGGCTTCCTGCCATCTGCGGTGACATTTAGAGTAGAGCCTGGCACAACTAGGCAGCAGGATGTTTGGGCAGAAAGAGAAGACTTCATTGGGTGAAGAAGGACACTCTGGAGGCAGTAGGACAGGTGTGTCCCCATCACTGGACCAGGCAGTCAGCTGTCAGGCTCTTTATCAGCCACTAGGATGGGACAGATTCGGAAAGTTAAACTCTATGGGGTAGGCAGACAAGGGAATGGATTAACCCCATTTATCAAAAGGAGAACCTCTAGAAAATAGCATGTCACCTCCTCTCTTCAAGTTCCTTATGCCACAGTTGGGGAAAGTCACCGTATGAACATGAGGGCTTACTTCCACACTTGATTCTTACTTGTTCACAGAATCTTGGAGGAATCAGGGATAAGGAGGACAATGCAGTACTTACCAAGCACATACAATGTGGTGCCTCCCCCAGACTGAAGCTCTTTCCCAGACTCTGATGTGTCAAGCTGAAACTTCACACAGTAGTAGATGTCAGAATCAGCAGGGGTGATGTTACTGATACGGATGGAAAAGTCCATGTTGTTTCTCTTTGTTGCATCTGAAACATTTGTAACTCTTGGGAACTGCTCTCCAGTGAAACTATATATAATGTGCCGACTTTGTCCTGCACCCCTGAACCACTTCATGGGCCCCACAGGGAGCCGGGAGGTCACAGTGCAGTTCAGAGTGGCTGACTCTCCAGCAGGGAGAGAAACTGATTTCTCAGGCTGAATCACCTTCAGTTCCTTAGCTGCTCCTGCAAGAAACATCAGTTGGTGCTCATCCTGACCGGAACCCACATGTTTGTCATTAAATACTGTTCTCACTAAAGCTCATCTTCAGCAAATGGTGCTGGTCCAACTGGATGTCTACATGTAGAAAAAGGCAAATAGATCCATTCTCATCACCCTGCATAAAACTAAAGTCCAAGTGGATCAAAGACCTCGATATAAAACCAGACACACTAAACCGCTTAGAAGAAAAAGTGGGAAGAGCCTTGAACTCATTGGCACAGGAGACAACTTCCTGAACAGAACACCAACAGAACAGAACAGGCTCTAGGAACAAGAATCAATAAATGACCTCATGAAACTGAAAAGCTTATGTAAAGCAAAGGATACTATTGTCAGAACAAAACAAGTGCCTACAGATTGGGAAAGAATCTTCACCAACCCTATATCTGAGAGAGGACTAATATCCAGTATAGATAAAGAACTCAAAAAGTTAAACAGCAAAACATCAAGTAATCCAATTAAAAATGGGGTGCAGAGCTAAACAGAGAATTTTCAATAGAGGAATATCGAATGGCAGCGAAACAAAGAAATGTTCCATGTCCTTAGTCATCAGGGAGATGCAAATCAAAACGACCCTGAGATTTCACCTTAAACCCATCAGAATGGCTAATATCAAAAAACTAAAGTGACAACACATGCTGTAAACCCTCCTCCACTGCTGGTGGAAATGTAAACTTGTATAACCACTCTGGAAAACAACCTGGCACTTTCTCAGACAACTAGGAATAGCACTTCTTCAAGATCCAGCCATACCACTCTTATGCAAATATCCAAAAGAGGCTCAAGTACACAATAAGGACATTTGCTCAACCATGTTTGTAGCAGCTTTATTTGTAACAGCCAGAATCTGGAAACAACTAAGGTGCCCCTCAACTGAGGAATGAGCACAGAAATTGTGGTACATCTACACAATGGAATATTTCTCAGCAATAAAAAACAAAGACATCATGAAATTTGCAGGTAAATGGTGGGAACTAGAAAGGATCATCCTGAGTGAGCTATTCCAGAAACAGAAAGACACACAAGGTATATACTCACGCATATAGACATATAATATAGGATAAGCGTACTAAAATCTGTGCACCTAAAGAAACTAATCAAGAGGGAAGACTCTTATTAAAATGCTCAATCCCTATCCAGAAAGGCAAAGAGGATGGACATCAGAAGAAAGAGAAACCAGGGAACAAGTCAGGAGCCTGCCACGGAGGGCCTCTGAAAGGCTCTGCCCTGCAGACTATCAAAGCTGATGCTGAGACTTATGTCTAACCTTTGGGCACAGTAGAGGGAATCTTATGAAAGAAGTGGGTAATAGTAAGATCTGGAGAGGAAGGGACTCCACAAGGAGAGCAACAGAACAAAAAAATCTGAGCACAGGGGTCTTTCCTGAGACTGATACTCCAACCAAGTACCATGCATGGAGATAACCTAGGACCCCCGCACAAATGTAGCCTATGGCAGTTGAGTGTCCAAGTGGGTTCTATAGTAATGGGAACAGGAACTGTTTCTGACATTAATTGATTGGCCTGCTCTTTGATCACCACCCCCTGAGTGAGGAGCAGAATCTGGAAACAAATTATATAACTCATTTTGTCAAAGTTCTATAATTTGTCCCAACTGAAAATATTAAATTTATATACCAAAATTATAAACTGAAATATTTTTTAACTAAACATAATAGAGATTGTGGATTCCCTAATAAGGAAAGTGTGAGCTGTCTCTGACAAGGACTCTGTTGCCTGCTTTTCAGTCACTTCCCCTTTGCTGGCTGCCTCACCTGGCCACAGGGGAAGAAGATGGGCTCAGTCCTGATTCAACTTGATATGGGTCGGGCAAGGGAATCTCCTTTTCTGAGGAGTAGGGGAGAGGGAGTATGGCAAAGAAGGAGGGAGGATGGGACCAGAGGGAGAAGAGGGAGGAGGCTATGATCAGGATGTAAAATGAATTTTTAAAAAACACCAATTGCCTATGTTGTATGGCTAATATCCACTTATAAGTGAGTATATATCATATGTGTTTTTCACATTTTTGGATGATCTTCTCTAGTTCCCACTATTTGTCTGCAAATTTCCTGATTTCCTTGTTTTTAATTGCTGAGTAGTATTCCAGTATATAAATGTACCACAATTTCTGTAGCCATTCCTCTGTTGAGGGACATCTAGGTTGTTTCCAGATTCTGGCTATTACCAATAAAGCTTCTAAAGCATAGCTGAGCAAATGTCCTTATTGAATGGTGGGGCATCTTTTGGGTATATGGCTAGGAGTGGTATAGCTGGATCTTGTGGTAGCACTATTCCTAAGTTTCTAAAAGTACAAAAAAGAAGCTAAACAATAAGGAGGACCCTAGGAAGGCTGTTTAACCCTCATTCAGAAAAGCAAACAGGATACACATGGGAAGTAGGAGAAGACAAGTAACAGTACGGGAGTCTTTCATAGAGGCTGAAAGACTCTACCCACAAAGTACTGAAGGAGATACTGAAACTCATAGCCAAACACTGGGGAGAATGCTGGGAACCTGATGGAAGAAGAGGGAGATAGAAAGACATGAAGGGTCAGGAACTCCACAAGGAGACCAACAGAACAAAAATACCTGGACCCAGGGATGCCTGCAGAGACCAATACTCCAATCAAGGACCATGTATGGAGAGAACATATATCCCCTGTTCTAAGGAAGCCAATTGGCTGCTCAGTTTCCAAGTGTATTCCCCAGGAAGAGGTATAGGGTCTGTTTCTGACATGAAATCAGTGGCTGGCTCTTCGACCACCTCCTATTGGGGGTACAGCCTTGCCATGCCAAAGAGGAAGATGATACAGCCAGCCTTTGATGAGTCCTGATAAGCTAGGGTCAGATAGAAGGGGAGGGAGTCTTCCCCTATCAGGGGACTAGAGAAAGGGCATAGGGGGAAAAGGAGGGTGCATTGGACTAGGAGGAGACAAGGAGGGGGAGGCTGCTGTGAAGATACAAAGTGAATAAATTATAAAAAAAATAATAACTGCGTAAATAAAATTAAAATTTAAAAACACTAGTAACTGAGTGTATTAAGATAACATACCACAAGAAACTGAAAAATAAAGCAATAGAACTGTAACTTCAAATATTACTAAGCACTGAGGCTTGCAGAGTGAGATAGGAATAAAACACAAATTATAGAAACTGTGTATGGCTTCTGTTCCAGTAGGATTGTCCAGACATGACCCACATGTGGTATTCCTTCTTCTGTAACATTTCTTATTACCATAGATTCTATAACGTAATGAACAAACTAAAATGAAATACTGTTTTAACACTTATAAAACAACAAATCAAGTAATCCAATTTAAAAATGGAGTACAGAGCTAAACAGAATTCTCAATAGAGGAATATCGAATGGCAGAGAAACACTTAAAGAAATGTTCAACAACCTTTCCTATCAGGGAAATGCAAATTAAAATTACCCTGAGATTTCACCTTACACCCATCAGAATGACTAAGATTAAATCTTAAGTGACAACACATGCTTGAGAGGATGTGGAGAAAGGGGAACCCTCTTCCATTGCTGGTAGGAATATAAACTTGTACAACCTCTTTGGAAATCAAACTGGTGCTTTCTCAGAAAAGTATGCATAGTACTGCCCCAAGATCCACCTATACCACTCCTAGGCATATATCCAAAAGATGTTCAAGTACACACAAGGGCATTTGGTCAACCATGTTCGTAGCAGCATTATTCACAATAGCCAGAATCTGGAAACAACCCAGATGTCTCTCTGTTGAGGAATGGATACAGAAATTGTGGCACATTTACAAAATAGAATACCACTCAGCGATTAAAGACGAGGAAATTATGAAATTTGCAGGCCAATGGTGGGAACTAGAAAAGATCATCCTGAGTGAGCTTTATCAAAAGCAAAAAGACACACATTATATATATTCACATATATATTCACATGATATATAAACACATATTAGGATAAACATACTAAAATCTATACACCTAAACAAGCTAAGCAATAAGGAGGAGTCTGGGTAAGATGCTCAACTCTCATTCAGAAAGGCAAATGGGGAGAGACATTGGAAGCTAGGGGGAAAAATAGGGAACAGGACAGTAGCCTACCACAGAGGGCCTCTGAAAGACTCTACCCAGCAGGGTGTCGAAGCATATGCTGAGACTCGGGACCAAACTCTGGGCAGAGTAAATGGAATCTTATGAAAGAAGGGGGAGATAGAAATGCCTGGAGGAGACAAGAGTTCCAAAAGGAGAGCAACATAACCAAGAAATATGGGTACCCGGGTCTTTTCTGAGACTGATACTCCAACCAGGACCATGCATGGAGATAGCCTAGAACCCCAGCACAGATGTAACTCATAGCAGCTCAGTGTCCAAGGGGGTTCCCTAGTAAGGGGAACAGGGACTGTCTCTGACATGAACCCAGTGACTGGATCTTTGATCACCTCCCCCTGAGAGAGGAGCAGCCTTGCCAGGCCACAGAGGAAGACAATGCAGCTAGTCCTGATGAGATCTGATAGGCGAGGGTCAGAGGGAAGGGGAAGAGAACCTCCCCTATCAGTGGACTGGAGTAGGGGAAGGGAGTAAGTGTAGGATTGGGAAGGGACAAGGGAGAGTGCTACGGAAAAAGAAAAGCATGAAAAAAAAATAATAAAAGATTTTGATGCATTGAATTCTATAAAGGTAAAATGTTAAGTATGGGGAGATATGAAGGTCAATGGCATGTGCCCACCACCCACCTCTTCACTCACGAACAACTAAATCTATTGAAAGCTATATTTTTAAAATTTTCATTAATTAATGTATTTATTTATTTTTTTCATTCCAGTAGGAACTTAACCTCCCTCCTCTCTTCCCAGTCTCTCCCTCCCCCTCCTGTCTTGTCCTCATTTGCTCCCCTTCCTTTCTCCTCAGATAAGGGGAGACCTCTCATGGGTATCAGCCCACCTAGGTATATCATGGAGGATTGGGTGCATCTTCTTTGGGGCTAGACAAGACATCCCAGTTATGGGGAAGGAATTCATGGGAAGACAACAGACTCAGACAGCCCCTGCTCCTGCTCTCAGAAGTCCCACTTGAGGACCAAGCTGTTCATGTGTTAGATATGTATGTGAGGTCTAGATCTGTGTCATGGCTTTCCTCTAGTTGGTGGTACATTCTCTGTGAGCCCCTAAGGGTCCAGGATAGTTGATTTTGTAGGATTTCATGTGCTGTCCTTGACCTTTCCAGCCCTTTCAATTCTTCTTCCTCCTATTTGATAGTATTTCCCGTACTTTGCCTAAAGTTTTATCCAGCTGTACTTTGAGGGAGGCCACCATGAAAGAAGAAAAGAATGCATCAAGGGAGTGACTAGAACCTTGCGTGTCTGGGATGAGAGCACAGAAAACTGAAATGAGTGTGCTGAAAACTGTGACATTTCCTTTTCAGAGAGGATCTGAGATTCTGAACTAAGTCTGTTTGCATGGATGGGGGAGATCATAGGTCCTGGGAACATCCAGTCTTTACTGGCTTCAGATTATTTAGGGAGACCAGCAGCTGGGCTTGGGAGAGATCCCATCCACCCTCTCTCTCTCTTTCATCCCAAGACCTCAAGCTACAGTAGCTATACATTATCTGAACCAGTCAAGTGTTTCCGACTTCATACTGGTTTGGTTGTGGAAAGTCGGATAGTGTTTTCTATCCTCATCCTTGAGTCTACAGAAATCCCAGGACACTAGCCCAGGGACTGTAGTCTCACTATACGAATTTTAAGCAGAACTATAGTGACATCAACATTTAAGCCTGTCCAGTGCCTCATAAACCAGGAGAACAGGATTTCACTACAGTAGAGAATAGAGCATGTTGCATAAGAATAAGAGTCAAATATGTTGTATTTCTTTTATCAAATGCTGCGTTGTCTTCCTTGTGGGTTGTGTTAATGCAAGTGGTGGGCATGCAGTACCTGTCTCCACTCTGCCTCTAGGCCCTATCTTAGTATGCTGAAGTGTCCATGGTCTGATCAATGGTATAATACATACACTCTGGTTCTTCTGCTGCTTCTGTCTGTACTGAGTGTGGGCTCATGCCATTGGCTGTTTTATGGACAGGAGCTTCAGGCCCCCTGTTCCCTCAGGGATTGCAATGCCAAAGGCACTTTTCTGCTACTGAGTTTAACCCTTTATATAATAAAGGATTTCATTCCACTAGTACCCCAACTGTCACTGTTGTGATGCCTGCACATTGGACTTCCATCCCCTCTGCTGTGGACACTCACTGTGATCCTCACCTATGTGAGCTCATGGGTCTCTGACTTGAGCATGCAATGAACTGTGGCAGATTTTAATTTCAGCTAAAATGTACAGAGGGTCTTTACCACAGTGCCAAACTGGAAACAAAACTAACACTGTGTAAGAGACAATCTTCAAGAGAAGGAGTATTTATTATAGGGGACTTTTCATTGGTATAGCAAAGATAACAGATCACCTGATGCATGAATCTTAAAAGAGATCAGTGAAAACCAGAAGATGACAAGGTAGCACAATGTCTTTTAAAGAACAATGTAATTCTAGCCAAAGTTCCCGAAGGACATCATATTGACTAAACTCCAAGCAAGGAATTTTACTATAAGGTTATAAGGAGTCAATGATCCAAGAACATATATTGTAAAAAGTGACATTCCTCAAGGGAGCTCAGAGCAGGGGCTGATGTGTCACAGTTCTTGGGTGGTTTAAGTTTTGACACCTGAGAAAGAAAGGTGGAAGCTGAGTTGTTAGCACAGTAATATGAATGATCTTGGAAAGAAAACCTGGAGCCCAGCCCCACCCACTGTGACTCTGAAGCTGTCTGTGTAGCAGTGCACTTGAGTGGCTTCTGGAGTGGAGTGAGCCTCACAGGGTGAACCTGACCAATCAAGAGATCCTGCCACGATCTGTGGATTTAGAAAAAGTTCCTTTCTTCCCCCAGGTGCCTGGGCCCAAGCCTAGGGTCTGAACTCCACATCAAGTCTGATATTTCAGGAAATCCTGTAGTCTCCACTTCAGCATATATCCAAAAATCTGGTCTCTTTCCTGTTTCTCTCCTGCTACTGTACTGTGCAAGCATCCCTGCCTCATTTGTTCACATTCAATAACCTCCTTCTATCTGTCCTGGAAGAGTTGTGCTCAGTCATTAGAACAATCTGTTCAAAACCCACATTAGGCCATAGTGCTTCTCTATTCCAAGCCTGAAATGGCTCCTGTTCACCTGGAGTGAAAGGGCTGTCCATGACATGGCAGGAAGCTCTGCTTATGGCTTTTGCAAATGCAGCTGCCTTCAGTGACCCCCTTCTAGGACGCTGGGCCACATGACTTATGTGCATGTTTTATTTTTATCTTATTATCTCTATATCTTTGTATTGAATTTCTTCTTCGCAGTAATGCCCATGCATACCATCCTGTCTTCATTGTCTAAGTCTCCAACAGAGCCTCCTTATTTCTTTAGACAATGGGTCATATCTACACATATACCTTTTTCAAATACCATACATTTCACTTTTTCTGTTAATTATTATTTTCTCTCTTCACTATAGAGGATAGACCAAGTTCCCCATGTGAATGACATTTTCAAGAAAAGCTGTTTGCATATACTGGATGATCTATACAGTATCATGGAATTGGGTACAATTTATGCAGCTAATCCTAGCTTTAGATATAGACATGGACCTGAATATAATTATAGCATAATAATTATCATTTTATTGATTTGAAAAATATCTTGGATCAGAAGTTCAAAAGACTAAATATTTCCTCTGGCTCATTTTTCAGAGTCCTGATGGTTGACTGCTGCATTTGTCTCAGGTTAGAAAGAGCCTTATCATGATGATGCTGTGTGATGGAACAATGTTTCCCATCTTATGGTATCATGAAACAGAGTGGCAAGAATGGATGTAGGCTACATGTTGCCTTCAAAGGCATGCCCCTCCCGCTATATTTCCCATGAACTTCTACCCTGTTAGACCTTATCTTCTTTTGTTTAATTTTTTATTATTTTAATATTAGTTTCATTTTATGAACTTTGTATCCCAGCTGTATCCTGCTCCCTCATTCCCTCCCAATCCCACCTTCCCTCTGTCATCTCCTCCCTGCCCCTTTACAAGTCCACTGATAGGGGAGGACCTCCTCCCCTTTCATCTGACCCTGGTTTACCAGGTATCTTCAAGCCTGGCTGCAAAGTCCTCCTCTATGGCCTAGCAGGGCCACTCTCCCTTGGTGTGGGAGAAGTCAAAGAGCCCTCATTGAGTTCATGTCAGATATAGTCCCTGTTCCCCTTACTAAGATACCCACTTGGATAATGATCTGCCATGGGCTACATCCAAGCAAAGGTTCTAGGTTATATCCATACATGGTCATTGGTTGGAGAGACAGTCTCATATAAGACCCCTGTACCCAGATATATTTGGTCCTTGTGGAGCTCCTATCATCTCCAGGTCATATTAACTCCCCTTTCTTTCATGTGATTCCCTGTACTCTGCCCAAGGTTTGGTTATGAGTCTCAGTGTCTGCTCTGATACACTGCTAGGTAGAGTCTTTCAGAGGCCCTCTATGGTAGGCTCCTGTCCTGTTACTTGTTTTCTTCTACATCCAATGTCCATCCCATTTGTCTTTCTAAGTGAGGATTGATAATCTTACCCTGGGTGCTCTTTCTTGTTTATCTTCTTTAGGTATATAGATTTCAGTATGATTATCATATCTTATAGGTCTATATAAGTGAGTGTATATCATGTGCATCTTTCTGCTTCTGAGATACATCACTCAGAATGATCTTTTCTTGATCCCACCATTTGCCTGCAGATTTCATGACTTCCTTCTTTTTAATTGCTGAGTAGTGTTCCATTGTGTAAAAATACCATGATTTCTGTGTCTATTCCTCCGTTGATGGACATCTGGGTTGATTCCAGGTTCTGGCTATTACAAATAAAGCTGCTACAAACATGGTTGAGTAAATGTCCTTGTTGTGTACTTTAGAATCTTTTGGATATATGCCTAGGAGTGATATAGCTGCATCTTGAGGAAGTGCTATTCTTAATTGTCTGAGAGAGTGCCAGATTAATTTCCAAAGCAGACCTTATCTTCTAAATAATCAGTCTTTCATAGTAGCACCATTGTCTGTTGAAAGATCTTACCACATAAAATTTTTAATATATTGAGACTCAAAGAATATTTGTGCTAACACCTCAGTACTGAAACAAAATTTTAGGACTCTACTGATCGAGGTATCAAAGCAGAGGCTGAGACTCTTACCCGAAATTTGTGTAGAATACATGAAATTTTGTGAAAGAAGGCAGGGATAGAAAGACTGGAGAAGACAGGAACTCCAAAAAGAGACCAACAAGCCAAAAAATCTGAGGCCTGGGGGCCTGGAAGAGAATGATAGCCAAAGAAAAGACCTAAAACCCCAGCTCAGATATAGCCTATAGATTCAGTCTCCAAGTGGGTTCCATAGAAAGGGGAGCAGGGATTATTTCTGGCATAAACTCAGTGGCATGCTATCTGTTCATCTCCTTCTGAGGGGTGCAGCCTTGCCAGGCCACAGAGGAAGACAAAGCAACCTGATGAGATATGGTTGGTTATGGTCATAGGGAAAGGGAGGAGGACCTCCCTTATCAGTGGACTTGGGTAGGGGCATAGGAGGAGAAAAGGTGGGAAGATGTGATTTGGCGGAGATGAACAATGGGGCCATAGCCAGGATACAAACTGAATAAATTATAATAAATAATAATAATAAAAGAAAAAGAATAGCAGGGATGTGTGAAGACCTGTTATCAATGAATTATTTATATTCTACATATAAATATATATATTGTACATATAAATACATATAAAGCCATAACCCCATAATGTGACTGCATATGGTATAGAGTCTTTAAGGAGTTAAGGTCAGCTGGAGATATTTGAGTAGATCTTAGTCCAATGTGACTCTTTTTATTTCAGGAAATGGAGAAAATCCACAGACACAGGCTGAAATAAGATCATGCATGAAGAGAGAATGAGGACGTGCAATTTAAAGGAGAAGCGTCCTTGAAATAATCAGCTCAGTGGATGCCTTGACTCTGGTTTCCAGCTTTCATGGCAACCATAGCAACGGAACATAGCCTTGGGTAAGACAAAAATAATAGTTCTGGCTCTTAAAGAAGCAGCACGAAATGAGAAGACTGAGATCATATAAAAAAGCAAATAGAAATCAGAGGATAAAATAAGGAACCTAACTTAGAAGAAATGGTGGCTGAGCACTGCCAGACACACTTCATCCAGAGCCATGCCACTGGCCTGCATGTCAACTTCTATATCTCAGGAAATGAGCACAGAAGGGTGACCACAGGGACAAGTAGCCCTACTAGCTGCATTGAAAGTGATTTGGTGGACCTGATGTGCCCAAGAGATAGAGTGATTTAATTAGGATTCTGCTGAAAATATGTCCTTCACCTTAAATATCAGAAACTACCATCTTTTAAGCATTGTCTCATCTGATGCTTCTATTCCACTGTTAAAACTTATGGACATAAGAACAATGGTCAGAGCTCTGGCTCTAGGACCCAAGACAATATTCTGACCTTCTTTCCTGTGACAGTTCAGGTGGCCAACTGGAGTCCTTTAGTTCAATGGCAGGGGTCACCCAAATGCAGGAAGATGATCCTATTTCTGGGACATGCTCACCTATAAGTCCCAGCATCAGGGTCAGCAGCAGGACACTGTGAGGAGAGTGTGGCCAGGAGTCCATGGGAAGCATGGTCAGGGTCAAGGAGCCTGCTCTTCCTGTGTCTGTGCTCAAGATCTCAGCTTCTGGTCTGCACAGAAAGAGGTCCTGTGCACAATGGGCATGTCAGTGGGGAAACAGGAACCACAGCGGGTATTTAGAAATCGATACCCAGTGTGGTTTGTAACTGCAAGCAAAGATTTATTCTTCATAATTTATGATTAGAAGAAGAAGTTATGTTTATCTTGAAATTATTCCTTAGATATTCTTTACTGATATCCTGGTACATGTAGTCCAAGTGACACTTAGGATTCTTTTTATTTACAGAAACATAGTAAAATGTTTTAGATTTAGAATTAATTGTCACCTTGGTACAGATGAAGCAGTCCACCAGGGATATCTGTGAGAGATTCCTGGGGTTTAGAATGCCTACCTGTGAGGGATTGTCTTTAGTTAAACTGAAAAAAAATCACCTTATTTTTGGGGAGAACAATGTACTGAGCAGATGATCTTGAAATGTAAAATAGAGAGGGTTACCTGAGTACTAGAATGCATGCAGTACTTCATTGCTCTCAGATGTTGTCTATGGATATAATGTGATTCCCTGCTTCAAGATCTTTCAGTCTTGAAGTTGCTACAGTAAACTTTAATTTGGAGTTGTGAAGCCAACATGCTTTTGATCTTTTATGATGCTTTTGCCAGGGTATTCAATCATATTATCCTGATTTCTTCCAGAGAGCAAATGGGAACACTTTAGCTAAGTATATGCTTAATGAAACATGAAACTGTTTGTCACTATATCGAGAAAGAAATAGAAAAGACTGTTTCTTGAGACAGGGAGAACACAAAACACAATGATGGCAGAGTCTGTTCTGGATAGAGAGAAGATATTCCATTTTTTCCTATGTGCAGCTAGAAACTATGAAAAGAGTATAAGCACCCTCATCAACCTCACATGTGTGTCTAAAAAAAAAGAGCAAGAGAGCTAATCCCTTCAAGACTCAATTTTATCATCTCTCATCTAGGCTGAAGAAGTCTTTACTGTAGAGTTTCTGTTGGTGTAGGATCTAATCTTGGCTATGAACTGAACATCATAAACAAGAACCACAGTTGTACAATTTGCTGCTTCGTGCTGACCCATTGGCACATCTGTGGGGCATTTTTCCCATTGCCAACTAAGGAGGACCTAGTTCACTGTGAACAATGCTGCCCTAGGCAGGTGAATCAGGGCTGCATAAGAAAGGAACACAAGCCAGTGATAAAGGCACATGCTCTCAATTTCAGCACTCAGAAACAGAGGCAGGTGATTCTTTCTGAGTGCCAGTGTAGCCAGGACAACAAACCAAGACACTGTTTCACATATAATTAAAGTTCAACTTAATTTCAGTTGATTTGAATATTCTTATTTTCATCACTTGTCAAGTTTGCCCCTAGATGTTCGCATTTTAATATCATTCAATAAGTCATGCCAACAAAGTGTTGATAAAAGTATGAAGCCAATTAGAACTTTCAGATATCTCTTTATATTTATTGGTTGGATGGCTGTGCATATGTATACATCACAGATGCCTAGAAAAGACAGAAGAGGCTACTGTGAAATTCTTCTAGCTGAATATATTGCACAAGAAGTAAATGAAAGTCTCACACATGTAGAAATGCAGAATTTTGAAATCTTGTTGAGTCACATTAGGAACTGGCCATGAGTTTTGTTCAATGTCATAATATTATACACTATACAAAATCAGAATTGAAATTTATTTGCAAGGCTGAATTTGGGTCTTTTGTGTCCTTTATATTTATACTGTGAGGAAAATGTATTCATAGGTAAGAGGATTACATGTGCAACCATAAGTAACGTAACCTCGACAATCATAGTAAGTCAGCCAAAGGCTAATCAGCTTACATTCCATGAGAGAAAATTCAGAGTTTATCATTGTTTGTAGTTAGAATATTGGCTATTGCTTGCCATGTAGCAATAGAATACTAATCAACATTGGGTTACTTTTTTTTAATTTATTTATTTTTATATCAATCACAGGTTAGGTACTTTGCATCCCAGGCATAGCCCCCTCCCTCATTCCCTCCCACCCTCCCACTCCCTCCCTCATCTCCCTCCTCCCCGCCCCCTCCAAGTCCACCAACAGGGGAGGACCTCCTCCCCTTCCATCCAACCCCAGCTCATCCTGTCTCCTCAGGGCTGGCTGCAATGTCCTCCCCTGGGATCTAGCCAGTCTGTCACTCCCCGGCTTGTATGGGGGAGG
>JAQQSO010003100.1:0-13840 GCA_028658305.1 Pachyuromys duprasi
TGTGTACTTGAACATCTTTTGGATATATGCCTAAGAGTGGTATAGCTGGGTCTTGAGGAATCACTATTCCTAATTGTCTAAGAAAGCACCAAATTGATTTCCAGAGTGGTTGTACAAGTTTGCATTCCCACCAGCAATGGAGGAGGGTTCCTCTTTCTCCACAGCCTCTCCAACATGCGTTGTCACTAGAGTTTTTGATTTTAGCTATTCTGGAGAGTATTAGTTTTAGAAAAGACCGATGTGCCCAGACTTATAGGATCTGTCGCTGTCCTTGTGGAGCTCCTGTCCTCTCCAGGTCTTACTATCTCCCAATTCTTTCATAAGATGACCTGTACTCTGCCCAAATTTTGGCTATGAGTCTCAGCATCTGTGTTGATACCCTGCAGGGAGATCCTTTCAGAGGCCCTCTCTGGTAGGCTCTTGCCCTGTTCCCTGTTTTCTCCCTCCTCTGATGTCCATCCTCCTTGCCTTTCTGAATGGGGATTGAGCATCTTAGTCAGAGTCCTCCATCCTGATTAGCTTCCTTAGGTGTACAGATTTTAGTATGTCTATCCTAGATTGTATGTCTAATATCCACTTATGAGTGACTATATACCCTGTGTGTCTTTCTGTTTCTGAGATACCTCACTCAGGATGATCATTTCCAGTTCCCACCATTTACCTAAAAATTTCATGATTTCCTTGTTTTTTATTGCTGAGTAATATTCCATTGTGTATATATACCACAATTTCTGTATCCATTCCTCAACTGAGGGACATTTGGGCTGTTTCCAGCTTCTGGCTATTACAAACAAAGCTGGTATTACAAACATGGTTGAGCAGATGTCCTTGTTGTATACTTAAGTGTCTTTTGGATATATGCTTAGCAGTGGTATAGCTGGATCTTGAGGAAACTCTATTCCTAATTATCTGGGAAAGCGAAGTGCCAGACTGATTTCCAAAGTGGTTGTATAAGTTTACATTCCCACCAGCAGTGGAGGGTTCCCATTTCTCCATATCCTATCCAGCATGTGTTGTCACTTGAGTTATTCATCTTAGCCATTCTGATGGGTGTCAGGTGAAATCTCAGGGTCGTTTTGATTTGCATTTCCCTGATGAGTAAGGACATTGAACATTTCTTTAAGTGTGTCTCTGCCATTTTATATTCCTCTTCAGAGTTCTCTGTTTAGCTCTGTACCCCATTTTTAATTGGATTACTTGATTTGTTGTTTTTAACTTCTTCAGTTCTTCATATATACTGGATATTAGGCCTCTGTCAGATATAGGGTTGGTTAAGATTCTTTCTCATTCTTTAGGCAGTTGTTTTGTTTTGATGACAGTGTCCTTTGCTTTATAGAAGCTTTTCAGTTTCATGAGGTCCCATTCATTGATTGCTACTCTTAGAGCCTGTGCTGTTGGTGTTCTCTTCAGGAAGTTGTCTCCTGTGCCAATGAGTTCTAGGCTCTTCCCCACTTTTTCTTCTAACTGATTTAATGTGTCTGGTTTTATGTAGAGGTCTTTGATTGGTCTGGATTTTTATATGCTTGGGGCATGAGAAAGGGCATGTTTTCTTAAACACAGTAGGCTGGTTTAGGCTACAGAATTTGGACAAGGACAGAAAAGCTAAATACTTTTACCAAAGAGATGACATTGGAAGAGTTGAAAGTCTTTCCAAACTGTTCTGCAGATGGGAAAGTGCCTGTTGAGTTTTTTTCTTGGCAAACAACTTAGAAAGACATCTTCCTTCCTTCCTTCCTTCCTTCCTATCTTTCTATTTTTCTTTTTCTTTCTTTCATTTTTCTTTTTTAAATATTAGTTACAGTTTATTAGCCTTGTATCCCAGCTGTAGCCTGATCCCCCATTCCCTCATAATTGCACTCTCCTTCCTTGATCTCCTCCCTGCCCCTTTCCAAGTCCACAGACATGGGGTATGTCCTCTCCTTTCATCTGACCCTAGTTTATCAGGTTTCATCAGGACTGGCTGCAATGTAATCCCCTGTGACCTAGCAAGGCTGCTCCTCCCTTGGGGGTGGGGTAGAAGGTCAAAGAGCCAGCCATTGAGTTCATGTCAGAAATAGTCCCTGTTCCCCTTACTAGAGTACCCACTTGGATACTGAGCTACCATGTGCTACATCTGAGCAGGGGATCTAGGTTATATCCATACATGGTCCTTGGTTGGAGATATAGTCTCATAAGAGACCCCTGTGCCCAGATATATTAGGTCCTTGTGGAGCTCCTGTCCTCTCCAGGTCATACGAACTCCCCCTTCTCTTATATGATTCCCTGTATTCTGCTGAAGGTTTGGTTATGAGTCTCAGCATCTGCTTTGATACTGCTAGGCAGACTCTTTCAGAGGCTCTCTGTGGTAGGCTACTGTCCTGTTACTTGTTTCCTCCTACTTCCCCTGTCCATCCCATTTATCTTTCTAAGTGAGGATTGTTAGTCTTACCCTGTGTACTTTTTCTTATTTATCTACTTTAAGTGTACAGATTTTAGTATATTTATCCTATCTTAAAGGTCTAGTACCCACTTATAAGTGGGTATATACCTTGTGTGTCTTTCTGCTTTAGGGATACCTCACTCAGAATGATCTTTTCTAGATCCCACTATCTGCCTGGAAATTTCATGATTTCCTTTTTTAAATTCCTGAGTAGTATTCCATTGTGTAAAACTACCACAATTTCTGTATCTATTCCTCCGTTGATGGACATTTGGGTTGTTGCCAGGTTCTGGCTATTACGAATAAAGCTGCCATAAACATGGTTGAGCAAATGTCCTTGTTGTGCACTTGAGCATATTTTGGATATATGCCCAGGAGTGATATAGCTGGATCTTGAGAAAGCACTATTCTTAGTTGTGTGAGAAAGTGCCAGATTGATTTCCAAAGTGGTTGTACAAGTTTACATTCCCACCAGCAATAGAGGAAGGTTCCCCTTTCTCCACAACCTCTCCAGCATATGTTGTTACTTGAGTTATTCATCTTAGCCATTCTGATGGGTGTAAGGTGAAATCTCAGGGTCATTTTGATTTGCATCTCTCTGATGGCTAAGGACATTGAGCATCTCTTTAAGTATGTCTCTGCCATTCTATGTTCCTCTACAGAGAATTCTGTTTAGCTCCATACCCCATTTTTTTAAATTGGGTTGCTTGATTTATTGCTTTTTAAATTCTTTAGAACTTTATATATTCTGGATATCATCCCTCTGTCAGATACAGGGTTGGTGAAGATCCTTTCCCAGGTGTAGGCTGTTGTTTTGTTCTCACAACAGTGTATTTTGCTTTACAGAAGCTTTTCGGTTTCATGAGGTCCCATTTATTGATTGTTGCTCTTAGAGCCTGTCCTGTTGGTGTTCTGTCCAGGAAGTTGTCTTCTGTGCTAATGAGTTCTAGGCTCTTCCCCAATTTTTCTTCTAACTGATTTAGTATAACTGGTTTCATGTGGTGATCTTTGATCCACTTGCACTTCAGTTTTGTGCAGGGTGATAAATATGTATCTATTTTCATTTTTCTGCATGTAGACATCAAGTTGGACCAGCACTACTTGTTGAAGAAGCTGTCTTTTTCCTCTTGAATGGTTTTGGCTTCGTTGTCTAAAATTAAGTATCCATAGGTGTGTGGGTTTATTTTTGGGTCTTCTATTGAGTTCCATTCATATACTGTTCTGTTTCTATGCCAATACCATGCAATTTTTATTACTGTTACTCTACAGTACAGCTTGAGATCAAGGATAGAGATCCCTCCAGATGATCTGTTGCTGTACAGGATCGTTTTGGAAATTCTGGGTTTTTTTGTTTCTCTATATGAAGATGTAAGAATTGTGTTGGTATTTTGATGGGAATTGCATTGAATCTGTAGATTGCTTTTGGCAGGATGGCCATTTTCACTATGTTAATCCTACCAATCCATGATCATGGGAGATCTTTCTATCTTCTGATATTTTCTTCAATTTCTTTCTTCAGAGACTTGAAGTTCCATGAGGTGCTGAATTCTTTTGAGTTTGCTAAACTCAAAATTGGTAAACTCAATTCTTTTGAGTTTGGGTAAAATAGTTCTATAGACATCTATTAGGCCCATTTGAAATAGGGCCTCTGTAAGTGTCTTTATTTCCCTATTTGGCTTCTGTCTAGATGATCTGTCCCTTGGTGAGATGGGGTGTTGATGTCTTCCACTATTAAGGTATTGGGATTGATGTGTGATTTAAGCTTTAATGATGTTTCATTTAGGAATGTAGGTGCTCTTGCATTTGGGGCATAGATGTTCAGAATTGTGATGTCCTCTTGGTGGATTTTTCCTTTTTTCCTTTGATGAGAATATAGTGCTCCTCCTCATCTTTTTTGATTAATTTTGGTTGAAAGCTTACATTATTAGATAATAGGACAGCTACCCCAGCTTTTTTTGGGGGGGGGTGTCCATTTGCTTGAAAAACATTTTTCCAGGCCTTTACTCTGAGGTAGTATTTATCTTTGTTGCCAAGATGTGTTTCTTGGATGCCACACAAATGTTGGATCCTGTTTCAGCAACTATTCTGTCAGTCTGTGTCTTTTTATTGGAGAGTTGAGTCCATTGATGTTGATAGACAATATTGACCAATGAATGATAGTTCCTGTTATTGTGGAGTTGGTGGTCTTATTGTGATTTATTGTTTGTTCTCTTTTAATTTTTGTTGGGAAATTATCTGTATCCTATGTTTTCTTGGATACAGTTATTTTTATTGGATTGGAGTATCTTCTGTAGGGCTGGTTTGCTCTGTAGATACTGCTTAAATTTAGTTTTGTCATGGAATATTTTGTTTCTCCATCTATGTTGATTGAAAGCTTTGCAGGGTACAGTAGTTTGCATTGGCATCTGTGGTTTCTTAAAGTCTGCATGACATCTGCCCCACCTTTCTGCCTTTCATAGTTTGTTGAGAAGTCTGGTGTGATCTGATAGGTCTACCTTTATATATTAGTTGGCCTTTTCCCCTTGCTGCTTTCAATATCTTTTCTTTGTTCTGTAGATTTAGTATTTTGACTATTATATGCCATGAAGAGGTTATTTTCTGGTCTAGTCTATTTGGTGTTCTGCAGGCCTCTTGTATGTTTATGGACACCTCTTTCTTTAGGTTGGATAAATTTTTTCTATGATTTTCTTGAAGATATTTTCTGGACCTTGGAACATTAAAAGTTCTTTTTCATCAATTCCTATTATTCTTAGATTTTGCCTTTTCATGACATCCTTGATTTCTTGGATGTTTTGTGTTTGGGACTTTTCTGATTTTACTTTTTCTTTGAGAGAAGTATCAATTTCTGAGAGTGTATCTTTAGCACCAGAGATTCTCTCTTTCATCTCTTTTATTCTATTGGTAATGCTTACCTTTGTGGTTCTTGATCTTTCTTTTCTCTAAGTTCTCTAGCTCCAGGGTTTTCTCAGATTGTGTTTTCTTTATTGGTTCTATTTCTGATTTTATCCTTTGCACCATATTCTTCATCTGTTTGAATATGGCTTCCTGTCTCTGTATGATGGCCTCTAATTTTTTGTTCCTTTCTTCTTTATATGCCACTAATTGTATCTCTACTTCTGTCTCTCTTTGTTTCACTACATTTGCCTGTGTTTCTTTGAGAGCTTTGTTCATTTCTTCTTTCTTTGCCTCCACTTGGTTGACAAATTCTTTGAGAGAATTGTTCATTTCTTCTTTAACTTTCTGTATTTGTATAGCTATTTCTCTGAGAGATTTGTTTGTTTCCTCTCTACGATGCCTCTAATAACTGGATAAGCATAGCTTTAAAGTCATTTTTCCTTTTTTATGATGAATTGGAGTATCTATTGATTTGGGGGATTGCTGGTGTAGCCACGATGTCCTAATTTTTGTTGAATGTGTTCTTTTGCCGACCTCTGGCCACTTGCTTATCTGTGTTTGTTCCTGGATTCTGTACTTCAGACTGGTACTGTCTTTCTCTGTTGTCTGGAGAATTCTTCAGGAAGATGAGACAGATGCAGTTGTTTCAGCATGTGCATTGGTGTTTTAGCTGTATCTGTAGATGGAAAGTCTGTGGGCACAGAAGGACAAGTGCGGGCAATCGTGTTTGTATGTGTGTGTGTGTGTGGAAGTGTGTCTTGAGGGACAGGGTGCTAGAGAATATAGAACCCTTGCAGGCATAGAGGGTGTTGCATGTGCTGAATGCTTAGCAGGTGCTGGTGATAATAGAGGGCACAATTTCCTTATGAAAATTCCCTGAATACCTCAGTGGCCTACAGGCTACTGGTATTCGGCTCTGTCAGAGCTCCAGGCATTTTTTTGCCTGAACTCCTTTGGTGGACCCGCAAAGCAGGCCTATTTATTATCTTTAATGTTCTTCTGGTAGGCTTCAATGTCCCAAGAGTCCCTCTGTTTTCCCCAGTGGGTGTGTGGGTGGGAGGGATTTGATGTCTGGCTGCTAGCTTAGAAGGGCCCTGGATCTGGGGCTCTGCAGGCAGGCACTTGAGGGCACACTAACTCTCAAGCAGATCACATTGGCAAGGACATGGGTACCCCAGCACTCTACTCTAAGGTTTGGACCTGCTGAGTCATATGCAGGAGGACTGATGAGCTCTGCCAGCTCAGTGGTGCTGTAACCACAGAACTAGGGAGTCAAGCTGCAGCTGCAGACTGGGAGGCCAGTCCAGATGCCTTCTGGGAAGTCCCAGGGACCTAGTTTGGCCAGGTGCTTGCTGTACCTGGTTTGGTTGGTGGGTATGCTGGCTTTTGGTGGATGTGCAACTGGCTATCTGCCACTGAGGGGTTGGGAAGGCCTTACAGTCACTGGTTGGGAGGCCCTGTGGAGTCAGTAGGGCCTCTCGCAGACATGGGACCCAGGAGGATGATACTGCAAATCTGGGACTCAGAATGCTGGTACATCTGACAGCTACAGTTGAGGAGCTAGGAGCCTCACCTCTGCTGTTGCAGTCCCCAGGCAGTGAGTTCTGTGCTGAGAATCTCTGTGACCCAGCTCTGCCGAGGAAGAGGAGGGAGGCCCGAAAAAGAGGAGTGCAAGGGAAACAAAAGACCATTTGTCTCAGTCCACAAAGAAGTCTTCAGTGACCTGAGTCTAAAGTTCTCAGCTCATGTGATGTTCCCTCTTGTTCAGAAAGCCTCACTGTCGATTTTCTGGCTTTAGCTGTCCCTCCACTCACCAGTTCTGGAGTTTTGGATCCTCTTCCTCTCATATACTGGGCGCGATTGGTTACTGCCATCTTGGACCTCCTTTCTTTCTTTCTTTCTTTCTTTCTTTCTTTCTTTCTTTCTTTCTTTCTTTCTTTCTTTCTTTTTCTTTTTTTCTTTTTTTTTTTTTGAGTTTCTGGAGTCAAGGTTTCTCTGTGTAGCCTCGGCTGTCCTGGATTTGCTTTGTAAACCAGGCCTACCTTGAACTCAAAGCAATTCACCTGCCTCTGCTTGCTTCCCTGAGTGCTGGGAATAAAGTTGTGTGCCACCATGCCCAGCTGAAGCCCATATTCTTAAGTGAAAGTGCATTCATCTATTTTGGGTCTTTTTACTCTTTCTTCTTGCCTTTTGTGGAGCTGCGTGACTCTGATAGTCCTTGGTTGATATATATTCTTTAGATACACTCTTATTTGTAGGAAAAAGAATTTGTATGGGAGAGGAACAATTTTCAGGGTCACCACACAAACACATCTGCAATTGCCTTTCCTGTGCAATGATTTATTGTCTTTAATGTTGCTACTTTCATTAATAATGATGAATTATTAATATATTATTACTGTAAAAATAAAACTGGAAAAGATGTTTATAATGTGAGGTTGTGAAATTCAGCATCACCTAGCCCTTCTCTCTGTGTGTGTTTCTCTCTTTTTTTTCCTTGTGTGTTTTAAATAAAAGCATTATAATTCTGGTTAGTTTTCAAAGTTTCCTTTGCTCTTTCCCCCCGCCCCCCCCTTTTTGATATGGTCTCATGCTGTCCAGGATGTACTCAAACTCTGTGCAGCTGAACATGACCTTACATTTCACATCTTACTGCTTCTACCTCCAGAGAGCCAGGATTCCATGTATGTCCCGTCATACTCCAAATCCCTGTCCTTCTTTTGTTCATAAGGCAGGTAAAATGAATTAAGGTAATGTTCCAAGAAAGCAAAGCAAAGCAAGCTATGACTGTCACCCTCCATGTATGTTCTTCCCTGTGACTCAGTCACTTATTTTCTTTTAAATTCAAATATTTCCATGTACTCTATGTGATGGACAATTGAGTTTTTATAACTTTCTCCTCTTTACATTCTCATTTGTGTCAGAGGCTGGTAGGGTGTCTGGAATATGAGCATGCTGAAGGGAATGTGTAAGTGCAGAGCACACTATGTGTACAGAAGGAAGCCAGAGGTTAACATCAGGGGCTGTTCCTCAGGAGCTGTCTGCCTTTTTAAAGGTTTTGTTGTTGTTGTTGAAATTGGGTGTTGCATTGGAACTGTAGGATTGCCAGTTAGCCCAGACTAGACAAGCAATGAGCCTAAGAAATCCTTGTGTCTGTCTCCCCATGCCCGATTTAATATTACACTCCAAATGTTTTGCCTTTTAGATGTATACTGAGCCGGAATTTGGGTCCTTAGGCTTATGTGGCAAGCAGGTTTCTGATGCCATCTTCCCTGGCACTCTCTTATTACATTCTCTATACTTTTCATTATGTGGGCCAGCATGATGTGCTGGAATTCCATTTTCTTTCATTTTTTTTTTACCTGAATTGGAATAAATGTCCATGAAGACAATACCAAAACAACAAAAACAAAAAAAATATTAAGAAAATGCAGAAAAGAAATGACTGAGTTAGCCAACAACTCAGTAATTTCTCTTTTATAATGAAACCATATTTAGCTTGGGATCAGGTACATATCATCACAGGATATGGTAACAGTGTTTCAGAGAATAGAAAACAACAGAGATATTTGTACAGAAACTGAAAATTGGAAAATGTGTCTTCATAGGACCTGAGGGAATCAGGAGGCATGGAGGATAGGCAGAGTGTGTTCCATGTAGAAATAAGTGAATGAGGCCTCAGGGTGATCAAAGATGTCCCAGCAGAAGCCAGACATCTAATTTTCAGACAGGAATGAAGGAGAGCTGGAAAGCAGGAGGCATTGAGACCAATCCACTGAGCACTGGGGTTGTATCGATGTCCTTTGGGTGAACCATAGGTTTCAGTTTGAAGTTCTGTAAAATGGTGGTTAGAAACAGAAACAGCTCCATGCGTGCCAGGCCTTCTCCTGCACACATTCGTTTCCCTGTGGGGGAAAAAAAAAGTTCAAAGAGATAATTATGCATTGTTCACAGTTGTGGGCCTGAGAACACAGCACTCTGAACTAACACTGGAAAGTAAGCATAACTGTTAGGTTATCTAATGGATGGTTCGATAAACGGATGGGTGAAAGGGTACACATTCAGGCAAACTGACAAAGGTGGGTCACATTCAATTCCTGAATAACATCTTATCTCATGGAAATAGCAAGAACTACCGAAGATGGGTGCAGGGCATCAACCCAGGTCATCTGCAAGAGTAGCAAGTTATCTCAACTTCTGAGTCATCTCTCCAAACCCAGGACTACCTTTATAAAAATTCTAGCAAGTTCTAGGAATGTGCTCACAGAGTCTCACTCTAACAAGGAGCTATTGGCAGCTTGTGTCTACTGGAAGAGAGAACGGATTTAGTGATGGATGTGCCCCCTGGTGGTTACCCAAGCTCCAGTGGATGGCGCAATACCCATATACACAGTAGCAACACATAGAATACTCAGTGGGTTACCTGAAGTCAAGAGAGAACCATGCTGGGGCTTATGGTAGGATTGGAATTATAGAGAGTGAGCGTACTTGATTAAAATATATTGGATACAATTATGAAACATTAATAGTAGAAACATATTTTAATGCCTTTTATTTTCTTGTTCCTGTCTATCACTGATGTATTTTGTGGCAGCCAAAAACAAAGTCATTAATTAGAATGTTATTCCATTTGATACTTAATCTATGAGGGAGATGAGAATAAGAATGTAATAATTCTCCCTAAGAGCCCTCTTGGCCAGTGATGTGTGATTCTCTCTCACTGTGCTAGTCCAACTGTTTTCATCATGCTCGCTCATCTGTTTTACTGGTGGGGCTTGATGTTTGGAGATTTTCTGTATTTTTAGAAACTTGTGTCAGCTTATGAGAGCCAGGAAGTAGGAAAGCAGCTACAAGAATGAAGAAGCCAATTTATGGTAATCACCATTTTCATGGTGAGCGAGCAAAGGCTAAAAGTTTACTTTCCAGGAAGAAGTAATAACAACTTCTTTGGCCTCTCTGTTATGTATCTAAAGAAGAAGGCAAATGGTGTACATTCTGGGTTTTTTTAACTTGCCATAAATGATTGTGACAACTAAATTCTTACTTCTTGATCTTGACAGGGAAGATGTCTCAACAAGGACAGTGTGTGGACAATGGGAATCATGCTCCTGTTTATACAAAAATTTCAAGTCTATGCCTTATGAGAGTTTCCATGTAAATCCCAACATATCTTGTATGTGCCTGCCCTTAGGCCATTGTGTGCTGGCTAATCATATGTCAACTTGATCCAAGCTAGTGTCATTTGGGAACAGGAACTTTGTCCAAGAAAATGTGTGACTAGATTAACCTGAAGGCAAACCTGTGGGGGCAATTTTGATTGATGCTTGGTGTGGGAGGACCCAGCTCACTGTGGGTAGTTCAGCCTCTGGGCTGGTATCCTGGGTATCAGAAAGAAAGCTGAGGAAGCTGGTAAGCAGCACTCCTCCATGGCCTCTGATTCCATTTCAGACTTCAGGTTCCTGTCTTCAATTCCTGCTTAGACTTTCCTGTGTTGTAGTACAAATTGTAAGATGAAATAAAACCTTTCTCCCCAAATTGTTTTGGTCATGGTGTTCTTTCACAACAGCTGAAACCATAATTCACACACATGTAAATGAGTTTGTATTACCTGTTGAGAAAGGCATGAAGTAATCACTTTTCTTAAAATTTCCTTCCCCATCTAGAAAGTGGCCAGGGTCAAACATCTCTGGGTTGGGGAATTCCTTTTCATCATGCAGTACTGAGGACAATGATGCTATTACCGTTGTTCCCTGCAACAAGACACCCAAGTTACAAAGAAGTAAGGGAGCTAAAACATGTAAGTAAAATAACCTAGCTCACCTCCTGCTCCATAGAAAGGGCTAAATACAAACAGGAACAAGGGCATCTCCACACAGGGAGCATGCAAGGAGCAGGGAGGTGTCTGAGATCAGTCACAGTGATGTGATTAAGGTGCCTTCAGTAACAAGTGGAACAGTGTGTTTTGTGTCAGCGGTAACGAAAAAGATTACAGATGGAAAGTATGCAAGGTTTACAAAGACAAGTACCATTTGTTTTTTTCTCTTTTGCACAAGTCATATATACATATATAATCCCGTGATAAAGGAGTTTATTCTCTTATTGGAATCTACGTATCTATATAATCACACACATATGAGACACAGATATGGGATGGAAAAGAAATAATGGAAGGGGATAGATAGGAAGGAGGTTAGACAGAAAGTAAGAAAACTTGGCTGACTCCATGCAGGAGGAACTGCAGTGGGCAAGCGAGCTTCCTGGAGACAGCCCACCATTTTGCACAGCTGTAATGGATATAGTTTGGAGATGCACAATCCTGAGGCTTCATTTCTGGGTTGGTTCTTGCTGCTGCTGTGCCTTCTCAAGTTTGTTATTGCTTTATTGTTTATATGAATAGCATGGTGTGGTTGGACATGGGGAGACCCTCAAAGTCAATAGTCTGGTATGACTGTTTCTTGGGAGATAGCCCACTGGTTTGGGCAGTTTTCCTACAGATCATTATAAATATGAACTTTCATAAAATACAGTTTAGATGAATTAATAATTTTACAGAATTCCTGATTTGTTTTAAATATGTTAGGAAGTTAGTGTAGTTGACAGGAAGTTTAAGCAGACCGTTTAAATTGTTTTCTCATATATATATATATATATATGTATATATATATATATTCCAAGTCATATATATATATATATATATATATTCCAAGTCATATATATATATGCTGAGACTTGGAATATATATATATATATGACTTGGAATATATATATATATAATATATATAATATATAATGAACTTGGAATATATATAATGAACTTGGAATTAAGAGTAGAATGTGCCCTCTCCCTGTAGAACAGTAAGGGCTGCACAAGTTAGAAAAGGAGTTTAGTGAGCTTTCATGCATTACAAGCATGTAATTGTACTCAAAAGAGAAAAATAAGGTAATGGTCAATCTTCATTATTAATTATTAATTAATTATTAATTAATGGTTAATTCTAGATTGGGTCTGAGTTCCTGGATCTTGTGAACTAGGTATGTGGTCACAGGTTTTGGTGTACACCATGAAAAGGTGAACAAAAAAAGCAAATAATTTTATTATAACCCTAAAAATAGAAATAGTTGATTAGCCAGTTTTGCTGAACAAGACTTCAAAATTAAGACATAAGATAGATGGTATGTTTCTTGGTAAACACAAATTGCCATCAGCTAAGCATAGGAAAATACTTGCTACTATAGACTTGGCTTGCTTAATCTTTGTTAAATCAATGATAAAAGAATTATTGCTTTGGGGTGAAAGTGAACTAATAGAGAGAAAGCTAGATGGAAAAAATTAATTAGACATGAGTTTCAAAAGAAGAGCACATAATCAATAATCTTGTAATTTCTTTTTGTGTGATGATTTTAATCTTTTTGTTAAGAATAGATTCTATGGTTATTGTTTTTGTAGAATATGTACCTTGTGGCTCTGAGGTAATCTTTTTTTTTTTTTACATGTTTATTTTTTTTTCTTTTAGGTGGTATAAAAAGGGCTAAGAAAAAAGTAAAGTTGTTGGAGCTTGTTGAAGGTTGCTTAATCTTGTGTTTGTGTCTCTGTGTGTTTTTGTCTTTCTCTCTGTCCCTCTCTGTCTCTGTCTCTCTCTCTCACTCTGTGTGTATCTGTGTGTGTGTGTGTGTGTGTGTGTGTGTGTATTTGCATTTCCTCCACTTTACACCATCACTGGAAAGTTTTTATGCTGGTCTCAGAGAATTAAGGTTTACTCCCTCAGAGAAAAGTCTATTGAGTGATTAATCACTGACTCCGCTCATTCTCCTCCTCCTTTTCCTGAAGGTGGCCTTTGGCAATTAAATTAAAGAAAACAATATAAATTAAAAACAGTAGTTGAGAAGGGATGGTTATGTTCTAAATAAGAAAAAAAAAGCTAAATAAAAAAGAGCTAAATAAGAAAAAGGTTACTATCTCCCCCTTCTTTCAAAAGATTCCCTGTACTCTGCCCAAAGTTTGGTTATGAGTCTCAGCATCTCCCGTGATATACTGCTGGATAAGTCTTTCAGAGGCCCTCTGTGGTAGGCTCCTGTCCTGTTTTCCTGTTTTCTCCTTCTTCCAATGTCCATTCTGTTTGTCTTTCTGAGTGAGGATTGATCATCTTACCCAGGGTCTTCCTTCTTGCTTAGCTTCCTTAGGTATACAGGTTTTAGTATGTTTATCCTATATTATATGTCTAATATCCACTTATAAGTGAGTATATTCCATGTGTGTCTTTCTGCTTCTGGGATACCTCACTCAGGGTGATCTTTTCTAGATCCCACCATTTGCCTGCATAGTTTACAATTTCCTTGACAGGCACTCCACAAAGAGAGCAACAGAACCAAAAAATCTGGGCACAAAGGTCTTTTCTGAGACTGATACTCCAACCAAAGACCTTTCATGGCTATAACCTAGAACCTCTGCACAGATATAAATGATGGCAGCTCAGTATCCAAGTGGGTTCTCTAGTAAGGGGAACAGGGACTGTCTCAGACATGAAC
>JAQQSO010003101.1:0-13839 GCA_028658305.1 Pachyuromys duprasi
TTTCTGTATCCATTCCTCAACTGAGGGACATCTGGGTTGTTTCCAGGTTCTGGCTATTACAAATAAAGCAGCTACGAACATAGTTGAGCAAATGTCCTTGTTGTGTACTTGAGCATCTTTTGGATATATGCCTAAGAGTGGTATAGCTGGGTCTTGAGGAATCACTATTCCTAATTGTCTAAGAAAGCACCAAATTGATACCCAGAGTGGTTGTACCAGTTTGCAATCCCAGCAGCAATGGAGCAGAGTTCCCCTTTCTCCACAACCTCTCCAGCATGTGTTGTCACTTGAGGGTTGATCTTAGCCATTCTGACAGGTTTAAGGTGAAATCTTAGGGTTGTTTTGATTTGCATCTCCCTAATGGCTAAGGACATTGAGCATCGAATTTCTTCTTTAAAGCATTTAGTGCTATGAACTTTCATTTTCATTGAATTCTAGGAAATCTTTAATTTCTTTCTTTATTTCTTCCCTAACCAAGCTGTCATTGAGTAGCAAGTTGTTCAGTTTCCATGTATGTGCAGGCATTTTGCTGTTTCTGTTGTTGTTGAGGTCCAGCTTTATTTAGCCCATGATGGTCAGACAGGATACAAGGGATTCTTTCTTTCTTTCTTTTTAATGATTTTATTTATTATGTGTACAATGTTCTGTCTGTATATAGACCTGCATGCCAGAAGAGGGGACCTGATCTCATTATACATGGTTGTGAGCCACCATGTGGTTGCTGGGGATTGAACTCATGACCTTTGAAAGAGCAGCCAGTGCTCTTAACCTCTGAGCCATCTCTCCAGCCCACAAGGGATTATTTCAATCTTCTTGTATCTGCTGAGGTTTGCTTTGTGACCAACTATATGGTCTATTTTGGAGAAGGTTCCGTGAGGTGCCGGAAAGAAGGTGTACTGTTTTTTTTTTTTTTTCAGGAGCAACTTATACTTTATTTTTTTAATTAATTAATTAACTTTTGTATCAATCACAGGTTAGGTACTTTGCATCCCAAGCATAGCCCCCTTCCTCATTCCCTCCCACCCTCTCCCTCCCTCATCTCCTCCCAGCCCCCTCCAAGTCCACCAACAGGGGAGGCCCTCCTCCCCTTCCATCCAACCCCAGCTCATCCTGTCTCCTCAGGGCTGGCTGCAATGTCCTCCCCTGGGATCTAGCCGATCTGTCACTCCCAGGTTTGTATGGGGGAGGGTCAAAGAGTCAGCCATCAAAATCATGACTGAAACAGTCCCTGTTTCCCTCACTAGCGTCTTCAGTCTGACACCAAGCTATCATGGACCCCATCTGAGCAGGGGTTCCAGGCCACATCCACACGTGGTCCTTGGTTGTAGAAACTGTCTCATACAAGACCCCTATGCCCTGCTCAGTTTGGTCTTTGTGGAGCTCTTGTTCTCCCCAAGTCTCACCAACCTCCTATCATCACTATCATCACTTCTCGCCCTCTGCCAAAGGCTTGATCGCGAGTCTTAATATTTGCTCTGATACATCGCTACGTTGACCCCCCTCCCCCAGAGGTCCTCCTTGGCATGCTCCTGTCCTGTTGCTTGTTTTCTCCTCCACTCAATGTCCATTCCATTTGTTCATCCAAACGAGCATTGATCATTCCAAAGTGGGTCCTCCTTCCTGTATATCCTCCCTAGGTGTGTAGATTTCAGCATGACCTTCCTATCCTCTAGGTCTGTATAAGTGAGTATATACCATATGTTTCTTTCTGCTTTTGGGATACCTCACTAAAGATAATCATTTCCAGGTCCCACAATTTGCCTGTAATTTCATGATTTCCTCCATGGTATACTCTTTTGATTTGGGGTGAAAAGTTCTGTAGACATCTATTAGGTCCACTTGATTTAGGGTCTCTGTGAGTGCCCTTGTGTCCCTGTTTTGCTTCTGACTGGATGATCTGTCCCTTGGTGAGAGTGGGGTGTTGAAGTCTCCCACTCTTAAGGTGTTGGGAATCTATGTGAGATTTCAGCTTTAATAATGCTTCATTTACAAATGTAGGTGGTCTTGTATTTGAGGCATAGATGTTCAAAATTGTGATGTCCTCCTGTTGGAATTTTCCTTTGATGAGAAGGAGGTGCCCCTCCTCTTCTTTATTGATTAATTTTGGTTGAAAGTCTATTTTATTACATATATGGATCGCCACCCCAGCTTGTTTACTGGGTCCATTTGCTTGAAACACGTTTTTTTCAGCTCTTTATTCTGAGGTAGTGTTTATCTTTGTTGCATAGGTGTGTTTTTTGAATGCAGCAGAATGTTGGAAACTCTTTCTGCAACCATTCTGTTAATCTGTGTCTTTTTATTGGAGAGTTGAGTTCATTGATGTTGATAGATAAAAGTGACCAATGACTGTTAGTTCCTTTTATTGTTGAGTTGGTAGTCTTACTATGATTCATTGCTTTTTTTCCCCTCTTTTAATTTTTGCTGGGAGATTGTCTGTATCCTATATTTTCTTTGGTTTAGTTGTTTTTGTTGGATTGGAGTTTTCCTTATAGTACCTTCTGTAGGTCTGGGTTGCTGTGTAGATATTGCATAAATTTAGTTTTGTCATGGAATATTTTGTTTTTTCCATCTATGTTGTTTGAAAGCTTTGCTGGGTATAGTAGTCTGGGTTGGCATCTCTGTTCCCTTAAAGACTGCATGATCTTTGCCCAGGCCCTTCTGGCTTTCATAGTTTCTGATGAGAAGTCTGGTGTGATTCTGATGGGTCTCCCTTCATATGTTACTTGCCCTTTCTCACTTGCTGCCTTAATATTTTTTCATTTTTTTTGTAGGTTTAGTGTTTTGACTATGATGTGACAAGAGGTATTTCTTTTCTGGTCTAGTCTATTTGGTGTTCTGCAGGTTTCTTGTATGTTTATGGAAACCTCTTTCTTTAAGTTAGGCAAAGTTTCTTCTATGATTTTCCTAAAAATATTTTCCGGTCCTTTGAGCCTGGAGTCTTCTTTTTCATCTATTCCTATTATTCTTAGTTTTCGTCTTTTCATGGCATCCTTGATTTCTTGAATGTTTTATGTTTGTGACTTTTCTGATTTTAGATTTTCTTTGAGTGAGGAATCAATTTCAGCAAGTGTATCTTCAGCTCCCAAGATTCTCTCTTCAATCTCCTGTATTCTATTGGTGATGCTTACCTTTGTGGTTCCTGATCTTTTCTATAAGTTCTCCAGTTCCAGATTTTTTTCTTTTTGTGTTTTTTTTATAGACTCTATTTCTGTTTTCATGTATTCTACCATTTCCTTCATATGATTGAATGTGGTTCCTATTTTTTGTTTGTTTCTTTTCTATAAGTCTTTAATTGTTCCTCTATGTGGGCAGTTGTATTTCTTTGAGGGTCTCGTTCATTTCCTCTTTTTGTTCCTCTAATAACTGCATAAACATAGCTTTAACATAATTTTTCTGTGTCTCCACTGAATTAAAATCTCCATTGCTTTTGGGTGTTTCTGGTGGGGTCATGGTGTCCTGATTTTTGTTGGGTGAGTTCTTATGTCGACCTTTGGCCATTGCTTATATATAATCTTTGATGTTTTTTCCTTGAGTCTGACCTTTGGACTGGGACAGTTGTAGTCTGGTGTCTGTATAATTCTTCAGGAAGATCAGTGGTGGCCAGTGGTTTGAGAGCGTGTGTTGTTGCTTCAGTTGTTCCTGGGGGAGAGGAGACAGCTGGCGCAGAATTGTAAGTGTGTTTGTGTGTGTGTATATGTGTGTGTGTGCGTGCGCTGGCACATGGACACGGGTTCACGGATGTTTGTCTTAAAGGGGAGTGCTAGGGTGTGTGGCTGCTTGGGATATATGGGTTGGGAGCAAGTGCATGATGGGATGTGGATGCCGTCGCAGTTAGCAAGCAAAGATTGCGGGTGTAATGTGCCTGTGCAGGTTCCCTGAATACCAGGTAGTCTACAGTCTGTGCCGGGATCAACAGGCTGGACTCTGAGGTCTGCAGCTGGTTCTGTGGGCGGGACACATATTCTGTTGTGGATTCTCTGTGCCCAGCTCTGCATTCTGCACTGGAAGCTGGAAGCCCAGTTGGCTGCACTCTGCTCCCTGAATTGGGAAGTGCTATCAGCTTCCTCAGCTGCTATCCCCCTCAGACTAGGCTGTAGGGGAATGCTGGAGATCTGTGCTTGGAGTGTGCAGCACTATGCTCCTTGCAAATTGCTGTGTGTACTGCGGGCTGCCTCCTCTGCTTTGCTGCTGGTTGGAGTATCTCTGCTGTTGCCTTCCTGCTGGCTTCGATATTTCCCCTGCTTTCTCTGCTGCAGGTTTGGCTACCTTTGCTGCTGCTTCAGCTCATTATGGGGAAGTGACAGGGAATCAATTCCCCAGGAAAAGTCCACAGAGATGTCCGAGGTTGACCTGTGTCCTATTGGCATTGTGTTCAGCACACGCAGGCGTGTGGCTCTGGTCTGGAGACCCACTGAGTGCCTGCACGACCTGGGGTCTCTTTTGGGTTCTGGCTGGGTGTCCTGGGAGCAGACCGGGCCTGTTCCAGTACCTTGGGGCTTCCTCTCACCTCAAAAATGTTGTTCTGCAGCTCAGAAGTGGCATCCTCCTGGCACCGCCATCTTGTCCTCCCATGAAATTCTTAAACCCATATTTTTCCAAGATAACAAAATAACCTATCATTTATGCTTTAGTCTAAAGTATCTGCATCTTTTTATAGTAATGAAAGAGTAAAAATGAAGTGCTCATCTTTTATTAAAATTATTTAGTATGCTTTGTGTGACAACATAAAAAATAGATATACTTAAAAAAGACAAACTCTGTTAGCTGTTCAAAGATTCCAACACAAATTGATAGAAACAACTGAAAATGTAAAACACAGAGTATAACATACCCCCCCCAATGTAGGCATATGTACAGAAAACTTAACTTCTCTTCCAATGAAACCTGATCAATAGTTGAAAAGCACATCTTGAAATATTAATGTTTCAGCTGTCAGAATGAAACACAATTCACCTTTATCAAGGAAATCTGAATGTCAGTTTTCAAATGACACACATTTAAAGATAAAAGTAGATGTGTCTCAACAGAAGTCAGATTCCTAAAGTAACAGTCCTAAGGGAACTCTGAACAGTTCTTTTCCTCTTTTTCCTACTGTCACTTTATTTTTATGGGACTTTATATTAGATCTTCAACTGCTGATCCCAGTTGGTGACTTTAGTCAGTGAGAACCAGGTTATACTGATCGTCTTCTAAGGTTAAGAGTGTAGAACTATGCTTTCCCCTCAGTTTCATCTCTTCTTTTTCCAATCACTTTCTCCCAGGGATCAGAATTATTCTCCTGAGTCTGTCTGCAGACTCATACTTTTCACTCACTGTCACATTATCAAAGTACAGATCCTGTAATGACTTGGTCCACTTTCTATCTGATATATATATATATATATATATATATATATATATATATATATGTATATACATATGTGTGTATATGTACATATATACATGAACCAGATAGATATACATATATCACATATTTCACCAAGCAGATCAAAAATTATGATTTACTGTAAGAGAGCACAATACTAAAGCTTGGGGCTCTGTGTTCTAGGGTGTCATGCAATATTCTCTCCACTGCAGACTAACTTTCCTCATGTTATCCCAAAGAAAGAAGGTACTTTATATTTATGTGTATGTGTATATATACCTACATACATATACCTACATACATATAATCTTTTCTTTTGCTCACTGTATTTCCTCCACAAGCCAGCACGGAATCACGGCAGAAAAATATGTACTGGTAAAAATTTCTAGCCTGTTTATTAGATCATAAGAACATGAACTTTCAGTGAAAATTTATGTCATTGGACATTTAGCAGATCTCCTTTTTGATACAGCATTAAAATAACCTAATAGTAGTCTGTATAATTGAAACAAGATAATTGCATTGTTTAAAAAACATTCATTTGTTTACTTTTAAATACAGTTAGGTATTCTGAAACATTTTACACATATATCCCAAAGCAAATGCTAGTTTATTTTAGTTGGCATTAAATTTTTATATTAGAGAAATTAGAAAATTTTAATTTTTTAAAGTTAGAAACAGTATGAATTTGGTTTTAAAATTGAAAATTTATTTCTAAAGTTAACTTCCATCAGCATTATTTTCATATAACATCCACTTTTCTAGGGAATTTATAGAAATCCAACTTAATATCATTTTTGGTGTCCCTGACAACAGCATCAGTATACAACAAAAGCAGTAAATTCACACTGGTTAGAAACACCTCCTGGAAGAGGAGTAAAGACCCGCCTGTGTTAGAAATTCTGTTGATTCCTGGTTTGCATTGGAAAACATGCATAAATATAAGGAAACTGCAAAAAGTTGGTGTTAGATAATTAGTGCTGTAAGAATTCTACTTTTATGGCAGTAAATGCTTTTCATAGTTGTCATATTAAATTAGCACAATTCTTGGTGGTGAATGTAGAAAGGCAATTTTATTCTCAGTACAATCACTATGAGAAGAGGAGTTGAAAGACCTATAATTTGTCTTTAAAGTGTTTACAGAAGCTGAAGATTCTTAGAAGAAATAGAAACAAATGGAAAGACTTGTATTTTCTATGGTGGGATAGACACAAAAGCACAGCTTTGATCTCAAAGGCTTCCTAAGGAAATGCTATGAGTTGTTGCAGGGGCAGGAATTAGAAATCTCCAAAATATCTGGTCACAGGGTTCTTTTCTGAGGCTGATACTCCAACCAAGGACCATGCATGGAAATAACCTAGGACTCCTTCTCAGATGTAGCCCATGGCAGCTCAGTCTCCAATTGGGTCCCTAGTAAGGGGAACAGGGACTGTCTCTGACATGAACTCAGTGGCTGGCTCTTTGATCACCTCCCCCTGAGGGAGGAGCATCCTTACCAGGCCACAGAGGAGGACAATGCAGCCAGTACTAAGAGACCTGATAGCCTAGGGTCAGATGGAAGGGGAGGAGACCTCTTCTGTCAGTGGATTTGGAGAGGGACATGGGAGGATAAGAGAGAGGCAGGGTGGGATTGGGAGGAGGCTACAGCTGGGATACAAACTGAATAAAATGTAATTAATGTAAAAGTAAAAATTTGAAAAAGAAAAGGAGAATAAGTGTTTTGTATTTGTAATTTTTCTTATAATTTCTAGATTCTGACACACAGCTCTCTACATTTCAATGCTTTCTTCAGGGAGTGGCTTTATGGTACTAGAATCTCTCCACATTTCAAAGTCAAAGGACTGTCAAGTGACTGCAGAAACGCAATATTTTGGGACTAGGAGAATGTCAGTAAGGCATGTTGATTACTAAATTGACTTGCTTTTAAGAAAAAAAAATCACTGACAAAAACAAATACCTAATGGTCACGAGAAGAAGAAGAAGAAGAAGAAGAAGAAGAAGAAGAAGAAGAAGAGACTGTTAGATACCCTCATTTTTCTGTACATCTAAATGCCTGTCTGTTTAATCAGACAACACCAATGCTCCAAGAAATGGCCAAGGGGAAGGTTTTACTGTAGATATGAAAAAGCGCCCAGATACCAACATCTGGAACAATCGAGACAAGAGAAGGAAAGTAGTAGACTGAACTTGCCTCACTGTCTGAACATGGCCATGAGAGGAGAAAGAGTGGGGGAGAACAAGATAGGAAGAGAATGAGGTCTCCAAGTTAGAGGGTCAAGAGTAAAGGGACCAAGAGAGCACATAGTGTAAATACCAGTGATATAGGGCAATGAGAAGCTGGGGGAGAGGAATGAGGTGATAAGGGCTGAGTAGAGCCTGGATGCTCTAGCTTGGGCTCTGTTAACAGGTACTTGTGATTCTGAGAAAACCTGAAGGCTGTATGCACTTTTATTAGCTAACAGATAGCACATAAAGCCATTTGTCCCTTTTTACAGTGATTAGGAAATGGCCCTTTTGGCAGAGGGCAACAGAATATGTGGAAGTGGAGTTTCCTCTGGACCAGACATTGACGGGAACAGGAATCAAAACTCATCCAGGATTTCAGATATTGGCCAGCTCAATATGTCATGCTTTACTAGATTTTTAGGTTTCTTAATATCAACTTCAAATTGTATTCACATTGATTGGTGTTAACTGAAGTTCCCAGGAGAAGAACAAGAAGGAAAAAAGAAAAACAACCTAATTCTGAGTAAATTGAACACTCTGCAAGGCTGATTACCTGATTAGGACTGCAATGATTGTAAAGTCCTCAAATCGTGCAAATCCAGAGCGAAATTATCTTTGGTTATCTTAGCTGCTAACTAGCCATTTATTTTCCACTTGTATGTAACACCTAACATCTTGTGACTATAAGTAGTTCTCCTTGAAATGTAAGATCATACCCCTAGTTTCCTCCAAGTAAAAAGCTAAGTATACCATGAGAGAGCATCTGAGAACTTTTGCTGGGTTTCCCAGCTTCCCCTGTATCTGCCTACCTGGTGTTTCCACCAATGTATTAGAAAAGCAGTTCGATTTACGATTTTCTTTGTTCTGTTGCTACAAAACCTTCATTAAACTGTTATCATGCTGTAACACGGAACTTAGCATAACCTAAACCTGTGTTCCTGAGTTATAGTCACTCACGTTTGACTCCAGAATAAGCTATCTCATATTCTCTTTGAACTGAGAACTGTATGTTTTATACTGTCACTTCTTTCAGGTTTACTCGCTAGAGGCAACACATCAAATTATTTGACATTTTGTGCTTTGATATATCAGGTGAAAATAAAAGAAAACGACTTTTTAAAAATTCTACTTTTTTTGTGGGGTGGGGTGGGATAGGGTGTGGTGGGGTGTGGTGTGGTAGGGTGTGGTGGGGTGTGGTAAGGTGGGGTGGGAGTGAGTGGGTGGAGAGGCCTGAGGGACCTGCTTTTAACTGGTCCCATTCTGCATGTTTCTTCTTCCACCTCTCTTCTCTCTTTTCCCCTTTTGTCACTTTTCTCTTTCTGGGAAGGCTTTCTGTTAAAACAGGATTAGATGTCAAGACACAGTCAACTGTTTTAATTTATTTTCATTGTTTTCTCATGTTGTTAAATTCTATTTATCACACTGGCATTCAAATGCCCCACAAAGACGTCCCTGACATAAATAAGCTGCTCATGGGTTAACTCTAATTTATTTAGAATTTAATGACATTTTCAAGTAACAACTGTATTTTTTCATTGCAGTGATTTTATACATAATTTATATCTTGTTTCTTAGCCTAACAAATGTGTTTTCTGGAGATAAGAGGCCTGTTTTCACTATGTTTGTGCTCTATACAGTAAAACTTTTTGTAAAGGCTTGAAATATCACATATGACATATTAATATTTTCCCTTTTAATTGTGTACTTAGACTTAATTTTGCATGTTGAAATGCCTGTCTTTGTTTTGTTAGTTGGGATTTGACTTTCAGTAATTTATTATCCTGACTTATAATTATTCTTCATCTCTACAAACACATATTCATATGCTTCTAAATTGACAGTTTCAAATATGTGGAAAGCTAAAGCCCTAATGATATGAAATAAAAATGAATACAGCTTTAGATTGATTTTGTGCAGTTTTAGAAACTTGTACCGTAAGTTCTCATGTTTGGGACTTAGGTACTGTGCAGTCATTTATTAGTCAAAATCAGGGAGAGAACTGATGAAAAGTCTTCTCTAAATTCAGTAGATGACCTTGGAGAGTGGAACAGGCTTAGATAAAATTTCCCATGAGGCAGTGAAATGTAGTAACAATTGTCAGCCTGTTTTCATCATAGTTTAGACTTGATATAAAATAATGTGCTTTTATAAAATAAAAAACCCATAAGCTGCCTTGTAACTTGAGTACTTACTTAGTATTCTAATAAGTGAATGTGTTCTTGAAGTATTTCTAATTACAATTGCTTGCATTTCAAATAATTCTTAACTAGTAATGTTTATTACAATTATTAAACAAGCTCCTAAACACTGAACTTTTCAGAAGTTATGTACTTGAACTCACTTAAATGCAGTATGTTGAGTCTTTATAATAACTACGGGAAGCATATGAACTTATTCCTGCTCTTACAGATGAGAAATCAACACTTAGAAGGACTTGGGAATGCCTGATTGGTTATGTGCATCATTTAGTACTGGATTTGAACACAAAGCCAGTTTTATAAAAAGCTATTTTCTTTTTATTTTAATTTTTAGTAGTTTTCATGAGAATGTCATGCTATATGCTTTGATCATATTTATTCCTCATTGCTCTACCCCTGCTTCCATATCCACACAACGTTATGTTCATTTTGCTTTCCTTTATCTTCTCTTCTCTTTTCTCTTCTCTCTTATATCTCCTCTTCCTCTTCTTCTATCCATCAAGCCCAATTTGTGTTTCCCATATGTTCTTTGATGTATAGTTTTCTACTGGAGCATGTTCAGTCAACCAGCAACTATAGATATTCTTGAAGAAAACTGACTTTCATCTCCCAGCATCTATCAAATGCTAATAGTTCCTTGGCTAGCTGGGGACTTTGTTATAGTCCCCTGCACATTTCTGCCAGGCCAAAAGCACTGTTCTTATTATTTTTATTAAAGTTTACTCAACATTTGTTTCACTCAGTCACATGACTTCAATTACAGTATAAACTCATAGACAATGAAGTAGTAGCATATGGTACTTTCCAATTTTTCTCTCTTGTCCTTAAGAAATCAATGTGTATGTTGTAAGACCTCCTTGCATGGACTACGGCCTTGAAACACAGTGCCTGGTCCCAGTCCCAGTCTCACCTCCCTCTTTTCACCCTCTCCTTTGTTCCAGAGAAGGGGAGGGCTAAGAGGTATACAGCCCACCCTGACACCTCCAGTCACAGCAGGACTAAGTGCATCCTCTCTCACTGAAGTCCAGCTAAGGGAAAGGTTATCCAAAGGCAGGCAACATAGTCAGAGAAAGCCCCTACTCCCCTTGTTAGAGGATCCTCATGATGACCAGGCTCACATCTGCTATATATGTGTAAGGGTCTAGGTCCAGCCCATGCATACTCTTTGATTGGTGGTTCAATCTCTGTGAGCCCCTACAGGCACAGGTTAGTCTACTAACTAGTCTGGTCTTCTTGTGGTGTCCTTGACCTCTACAGCTCCCTCATTCTTTCCTTCTATTCTTTCATAAAACTTCCTGAAGTTGACCTATTGTTTGGGTGTGGGTCTCTGAATCCATCATCTACTGGATGAAGCCTCTCAGTTATGCTAGTCTCCTGTCTGCAAGCATGGCAGAGGGTAATTAGTAGTGTCAGGGGTTGGCTCTGCCATGTGGTGGGTCTCAAGTTGGGACAGTAATTGGTTGGCCATTCCCTCCACCTCTGCTCATACATCTTCATTCAGATTTTCATAGCATGATCAGAATGAAGTCATAATCCTTGCACAGAAATAGCCCTGCATAGATTCTTTGTTCTCCTCTGAAATAGCATGAGCCAGAAATCCATTGTTGACATTTTTTTCTCAATGTTTCTGTTTTCCAGGCTCCATCTGAAATAGATTCCTTGACTTGGCCAAAATTCTAGCCTTTGCCACCAAAATCAACACCCCAGTGTCAAGTGGAAGAAGCCAAAGATCGATTTATTTCTTTGCCTATCATCCATTTGTTTTCAACAAAAAGCTTGGATGTTAGGTTCCTACCTGCTGCTGGGCATGGCTGTCAAACCCCTCCCTCTACCCTAAACTTTCCAGAGCAGGAGCTTCCCCTCCTCCTCACCATGTAACCTGAACATTTTTGTGCTCTTGCTTTTTCTTTTTCTCTCTCTCTCTCTTTCCATCCTTTCCTAAATTTGTTATTTTTAATTAAAGAAAAGGGGACAAATGTTAGGCTAGGTTGCCTAGCAACCTCTAATTTCATCATCTGCTGCTGCCAGGTACAAGCCAGGTACACCCCAGCTATAAAGGACTGGCCTTTCACTGCTCCCTCTCTCTCTGACTTTCTTTCCTGGGGCACGCCAGCCACCCATTCCCCATTTCTCTTCTCCTATGCTGTCCCACTGTCTTTTGGTCTCTTTCCCACTCTGCTCTTAAATAGACCACTTTGCATCATACCTGTTTTGCAGTATATAATGTATACATTATTACAGCATGAAGCTTGGATTCTAGTATGCCAGGGCTTTTCTAGCCACAATATACCAAACCCTTTTACAGTTCAGGACAAAACAGTTCTAAATGTCAAGGAATCCACTGGTCAGGTTTACCATGGCAAGGACTCCATTTTTCAGCACTAATTTGAGCTATTTCTTTTTTTTTTTTGTCTCTAACCTGTAGTCTGACATGTATAGTATTCAGCTTCCATGATAGTGTGAGCCAATTTCACAGCAGTGAAGCTCTTGCCAAGAATATATACAAAGACATTTTATTGATTATATTTATTTGGAGAATGCTGACCATATAAAAATAGTTTCTGGCATACTTGCATATAAATAGTACTAGAAAACCCAGTAATACGCAATAAGTTATGCACTAATCTGTCACTATTGATGCCATTTGATATTTCTTCCATTTATGGTATACACAACTCTTCTAAAAATGACTTTCTGATTAAAAGTGGCATTAAACAACATTAAATATTTAGTAGATAATTGTACTTACATAATATTGAGATTTAATTAGAGAAACAAATAAATAACTTAGCATAACAAACTTCTATTTAGGCACCACAGGCAAAGCATAACAGTAATTTTTTGGAAGAGTTAAATATTATGAAATGGTGGTCATCAAATGGATTTTTAATAAAGTTTTGATTGCTTGAGAACAAGAAAATCCTTATCGATCTAATATTTATCCCAAATTTTTGTATTTTGCTCACATTACTTTCTTTACTGTTCAAACCACAAAAGAAGTTTCCAGAAGATTATTACTGTTTCATTTCCCATTTATTTGTAAGTTTGGCAAGCCCTTTAGTAGGCATGCAAAGGTTAATATGTATGCTTTCTTTTTTTTAAATGTAATTTATTTATTTTTATATCAATCACAGGTTAGGTACTTTGCATCCCAGGCATAGCCCCCTCCCTCATTCCCTCCCACTCTCCCCATCCCTCCCTCATCTCCTCCCTGCCCCCTCCAAGTCCACCAACAGGGGAGGCCCTCCTCCACTTCCATCAGACCGCAGATCATCTTGTCTCCTCAGGGCTGGCTGCAATGTCCTCCCCTGGGATCAAGCCAGCCTGTTACTCCCTGGCGTGTATGGGGTAGTGTCAAAGAGCCAGCCATCCAGTTTATGACTGAAACAGCCCCTGTTCCCCTTACTAGGATCTTCAGTTGAACACCAAGCTACCATGGCCCACATCTGAGCGGGGGTTCTAGACCATATCCATACATGTTCCTTGGTTGGAGAAACTGTCTAGTATAAGACACCTGTGCCCTGCTCAGTTTGGTCTTTGTGGAGCTCTTGTTCTCCTCAAGTCTTACTAACTTCCCTATTTTTATTATTACATCCCGCCCTCGGCCAATGGCTTGGTTGTGAGTCTTTTTTTTTTTTTTTGATACCAACTTTTTCTTTTTTTTATTTTTTAGTATTTATTTATTTATTTTTATATCAATCACAGGTTAGGTTTTTTGCATCCCATGCATAGCCGCCTCCCTCATTCCCTCCCACCCTCCCCAACCCTCCCTCATCTCCTCCCCACCCCTTCCAAGTCCACCAATGGGGGATGATCTCCTCCCCTTCCATCTGATCATCATGTCTCCTCAGGGCTGGCTGCAATGTCCTCCCCTGGGATCTAGCCAGGCTGTTACTCCCTGGCTTGTATGGGGGAGGGTCAAAGAGCCAACCATCAAGTTCAAGACTGAAACAGTCCCTGTTTCCCTTACTAGGGTCTTCAGTTCGACAATGAGTTATCATGGGCCTCATCTGAGCAGGGGTTCTAGGCCATATCCATATATGGTCCTTG
>JAQQSO010003102.1:0-13839 GCA_028658305.1 Pachyuromys duprasi
CCGAGCAGTGTGTGCCCGCAGTATGCATTCTGTTCAAAACAGTCTCCTGTCCCTCTCAATCTGAGGTGGTTCTAGAGGAGGTGATCGGTGTGTGCCTTCTGTATGCCTGCAGGTTGAAGCTGAACCCGGGTCCTTCTCAGACTGGCCAGCGGACTCACACATGGACTGAGGATTTTGCTGGTGGATCTGAGCAGTGTGTGCCCGCAGTGTGCAGGTCAGTCAAAATGGTACCCGGGTCCTCTTCAGTCTGCCCAGGAGACTGTGTGATCCAGTCTAATATGGCGGCTGCTGGCGCTCAGCATAGCTGCTAGCTCACATCACGCGCAGGTCACCAGGAGATTTTTCCTGGGAATAACTGGATGTCCCTAGGATTTTCCCGCTTGATTTTCTCATAGTAGGAGTTCCGCTCACCTGGCAATCACAAATGCTGGCATTTTAGGTCCCAGAATTCAGTCTCCTGGTCGCTGCGTTGTTTCTGCTGTCCTACTCCTCAGACAAAGTGTCCTCTTGTGGCAGCCATCTTGGATCTCCCCTCAATATCTGCTTTAATGCCCTGATGAATAGAGTCTTTCAGAGGCCCTCTGTGATAGACTCCTGTCATGTTCCTTGTTTCACTCTCTTTTGATGTCTCATTTGCCTTTCTGAATGAGGGTTGAGCATCTTTCCCCGGGTCCTCCTTCTTGCTTAGCTTCTATTCTTCATATCTTATCTCCTCAGTATTCCTCTTTAATTACACATAGAAAACACATATTTTCTTTTATAAATGAATTTTTACATCATATACCTACATTTACCTATCATTTTATATTTAGATATTGATCTATCAACATCATTGACACAATATGTTTTGTCTATTAAGGTCTTGTAATGTCCTCACTTAACATATTATTAAGTGATGAAAACTATTATATAATTTCAACTGTACCACTTCTGTATGATATCACACTTCATAACTAGTATTGTATCTGATTATTTGCAAATTGTATATTTCTTATTTAAAACAGTCAGATTAATATAAGTATGATTACTAAAACTTAGGCTATGTGTTCAGATGTCATTTGAGATAAGTAGTTATTTTTTCCATTTTAATTTTTATTATTAGTTATACTATATTAACTCTGTATCCCAGGTGTATCCTGCTCCCTCATTCCATCCCAATCCCATGCTTCCTCCCTCATCTCCTCCATGCCCTTTTCAAAGTCCACTGATAGTGGAGGACCTTCTCCCCTTTCATCTGACCATGTTTTATCAGGTATCTTCAAAACTGGCTGCAAAGTTCTCCTCTCTGCAGGGCAGCGCCTCCCTTGGGGGGCGGGGGGGAAGAGGTCAAAGAGTCAGCCATTGAGTTCATGTCACAAATAGTCCCTGTTCCCCTTACTAAGAAAATTCACTTGGTTTCTGAGCTACCATGGGCTACATCTGAGCACAGGTTCTAGGCTATATCCATACATGGACCTTGGTTGGAGAAACAGTGTCATATAAGACCCCTGGCCCAGATATATTTGGTCCTTGTGGAGCTCCTATCCTCTCCATGTCATATTAACTCCCCCTTCTTTTAAATGTTTCCCTGAACTCTGCTGAAGTTTTGGTTATGAGTCTTAGTATCTGTTTTGATACACTGCTAAGTATAGGTTTTCAGAGACCCTGTGTGGTAGGGTCCTGTCCGGGTACTTGTTTTCTCCTATATCCAATGCCCATCCCATTTGTCTGTCTAAGTGAGGATTGAGTAGCAAATTGTTCAATTTCCATGTCTGTGTAGGCATTATATTATTTCTGTTGTTGTTGAGTTCCAGCTTTAGTCCATGGTGGTGAGATAAAATAACAGAGATTATTTAAATCTTCTTGTATCTGTTGAGGCTTGCTTTGTGACCAATTATGTTGTCTACTTTGGAGAAGGTTCCATGAGGTGCTGAAAACAAGGTATACTCTTTTAACTTTGGGTGAAAAATTCTGCAGACATGTATTAGGTCCATTTGATTTAGGATCTCTGTAAGTGCCTTTATTTCCCTATTTGGCTTATGTCTAGATGATCTGTCCCTTGGAGAAAGTGGGGTGTTGAATTCTCCCACTATTAAGGTGCTGGGATTGATGTATGTTTTAAGTTTTAATAATGTTTCTTTTATGAATGTAGGTGCTCTTGTATTTGGGGCATAGATGTTCAGAACTGTGATGTCTTCCTGGTGGGGTTTTCCTTTGATGAGAATGTAGTGTCCCTCCTCATCTTTTTTCACTAATTTTGGTTGAAATTCTATTTTATTAGATATTAGGATAGCTAACCCAGCTTGTGTTCTGGGTCATTTGCTTGAAACACATTTTTCCAGCCCTTTACTCTGAGGTAGTGTTTATCTTTGTTACAGAGGTGTGTTTCTTGGATGTAGCAGAATGTTGCATCTTGTTTCTGTACCCATTCTGTTAGTCTATGTTTTTTTATTGGAGAGTTGAGTCTATTGATGTTGATAGATAATAGTGACCAGTGAACGTTTGTTCCTTTTATTGTGGGATTGGTGGTTTTACTGTATGTCATTGCTTGTTTTCTTTTAATTTTTGTTGGGATATTATCTGTATGCTATGTTTTCTTGGCTGAAGTTGTTTTCATTGGATTGAAGTTTTCCTTCTAGTATCTTCTGTAGGGCTGGTTTGCTTTGTATATATTGCTTAAATTTAGTTTTGTCATGGAATCTTTTATTTTCTGCATCTATGTTGATTGAAAGTTTTGCTGGGAGCACTAGCCTGGATTGGCATCTGTGGTCTCTTAAAGTCTGCATGACACCTGCCCAGACTCTTCTGGCTTTCATAGTTTCTGATGAGATGCCCTGTGTGATTCTGGTAGGTCTCCCTTTATATATTACTTGGCCTTTTCCCTTTGCTGCTTTTAATATATTTTCTTTGTTCTGAAGATTTAGTGTTTTGACTATGATATGATGTGATGTGTTTCTTTTTCTGTTCTAGTCTATTTGGTGTTCTGTAGGCCTCCATGCATATTTATGGACATCTCTTTCTTAAAGTTGGGAAAATTTTCTTCTGTGATTTTCTTGAAAATATTTTCTGGACCTTGGAGCCTGGAATCTTCTTTTTCATCAATTCCTATTATTCTTAGATTTGTCTTTTCATGGCTTCCTTGGTTTCTTGGATAGTTTGTGTTTGGAACTTTTCTGATTTTACTTTTTCTTTGAGAAAAGTATCAATTTCTGTGAATGTATCTTCAACACCAGAGATTCTCTTCCACCTCTTGTATTTTATTAGTGATGCTTACCTTTGTGGTTCCTGATCTTTTCTCTAGGTTCTCCAGCTCCAGATATTTCTCAGTTTGGTTTTCTTTATTGATTATAATTCTGTTTTCATGCCTTGCACCATTTCCTTCTTCTGTTTGAATGTGGATTCCTGTTTCTCTATGACGGTCTCTATTTTTTTGTTCATTTCCTCTCTATATGCCACTAACTGTATCTCCACTCGTGCCTCTATTTGTTTGGCTATATTTGCCTATGTTTCTCTGAGAGTTTTGTTCATTTCCTCCTTCTTTGCCTCCACCTGATTTGCCAAATCTTTAGTAGACTTGTTCATTTCCTCTTTAACTCTCTGTATTTGTATGGCAATTGCTTTGAGAGATTTGTTTGTTTCCTCTTTATGAGCCTCAAATAATTGAGTAAGCATAACCTTATAGTCATTTTCTTGTGCTTCCCATGAATTGGTGTATCCGTCAATTTGGGGGATTTCTGGTGAAGCCATGATGTCCTGATTTATGTTGGATGTGTTCTTTCACCGACCCCTTGCCATTGGCTTATCTATAAGATTCCCTATTTGTTCCTGGATTTTGAAGTTCAGACTGGTACTGTCCCTCTCAGGCATGTGGAGAGTTCTTCAGGAAGCTGAGAGAGGTCCCATGGTCTCAGCGCATGCTTTGGTGCTTTAGCTGTACCTGTGGGAAGAAAGTCTGCGGGCACAGAAGGGCAAATGTGTGTGTGTGTGTGTGTGTGTGTGTGTGTGTGTGTGTGTAGTAATGTGTGTGGTAATGTGCGTGGAAGTGTGCCTTGAGGGACAGTGTGATAGAAAATGTTGAACCCTTGAGTGTGTGGAAGGGGCTCTGCCTTGCAGGCCTCTAGGGGGTTACTTGTGCATGTGCTGTGTGTGTAGGAGGTGCTGGTGACAGTCGTGGCACAATTTCCGGAGTTATCTGCCTTAACTCCACAGTTGGACCCGCGGAGCAGTGGCTTTGATGTCCCAAGAGACACTCTGTTTCCCACAGTGGGTGTGTGGGTAGGAGGGGTCTAATGGTCCAGGGTTAGAAGGACCCTGGATCTGGGACTTTGTAGGTGCTTAAGGGCACATTCACTCTCAAGCAGTTCATATCAGCAAGGATCTGGGTCTCCAGGCTCTCTACTCTCTGGTTTGGCCCTGCTTAGCCATATGCAGGATGATGACTCTCTTGGCCAGCTCAGTGCTCCTGCAGCTGCCAGGTTAGGAAGTCCAGCCACAGCTGGAGACTGGGATGCATGTCCAGATGCCTTCTCAGAAGTCCTGGGAGCCATCTACTGAGCTCTCCAGGCCTGGGAGGCCTGGTTCCTGGTGTGCATAGCTCGTTTGGTGTGACTGCTGGACTTTGTTGGCTATATAGCATATTATCTGTCATCAAGGGTTTGGGTGGGCCATACAGTTAGTGGCTGGGAGACCCTGCAGAGTCATTATGGTTGCTCGCAGTTCTGGGACTCCAAGGCAGGTAAGTCTGGCAGTTGCAGCTGAGGGGCCAGTAACTCTGCCTCAGCTGCTGCAGTCCCCAGGCAGTGAGCTCAGAGCTGAGAATCTTGGTGAGCAGGCTGTGCCAACTGAGAGGGACTCCCGAAAAAGGGAAGTGCAGGGAGATCAAACAATCCTTTCTCTCCTTCCCCAAGCAAGTCCACGGGTGACCCGAGACCAATGTTCTCACCTTGTGAGATGTTACCTCTAGTTTAGAAATCCTCACCCTCATGTCCCTGGCTTCAGTAGTCCTTCCACTCACCAACTTGGGTGGTTCAGCTCCTCTGCAACTCAGAAACTGTCAGTGCTTGTTGCCATCTTGGCTCTCCCCCCATGAGTAATTATTTTAAAGACATGGTAAATACAATCATAGTGTCTACCATTGAACTAGATTTTATAACTGTAATATTTACTAATGTAATTTGATCCTCTCCTGAAATGTTAGACTAAAACAGAAAAAAAATAATTGACATATATTCAATGTCTCTGTTATGAAGAAATACCAATGTACTATCAACATGAGAACAAGATGTGAAGTTCCCCCTTTAAAAGTAAAGTAATTCAATGTTTCATTCATAGACTCTGAAAAAATTTTCAATGAAGAATAAAGGAAGATATGTAGAAACTCCATATTCTCAAACACTTAAAACAGATGGCCAGAGCATGTGCTAATGATTTCCTTGTCTGGCTGTTTGCACTTTTTAACCCTGCCAGAGAATACTGCTGTCATGATTGATATTCAACCATCAGAGGTATTTTCCAGTTTTTGTTTATGACTCTCAACATCTGCCAAGACTTTTGTTTTAAAAACTCTGACTCATTTGTATCTTTTCTTGTATCTGGTCACACCTGCATCTTTGAACTATTTTGGCATGAGACAAATATTACCAACATGATAATCTTTTTTTGGTCTGACTACTGAGGCAGATAAGCTGTGAAATACTCTTAAATGTCTCGTTTTTTATTGTATACACAGACCCTTGACTTAATTAGGAAAAGAAATATGTGTATGCTTGTCAAGAATCACATGAGGCTGTCTCTGAATATATAAGCAATGTTATCGTTATACTTGAGGGAAAACAGCTGCTTTGGTGTCACCCCCAATAACCTCTTCTCTTTTTTCTCTCTCTTCCAGACTACATATACTTTATTGTTTTGAGCTTCAAAGTTACTCAGGACTGCTTTTAGTATGTAATTATGTCATTTAGAACATTTCATGTGGTTTAGTAGCTCTTCAGTTTCAGAGAACGCACATATCATGTTTGCTAATGGAATGCATTATTTCTTCTATCTGAATTATGTATTTTGATATTTTTTAATTTGAAATATCCCCCCTGGTAAACAAAATGATATGTTCGTGATGTGAAAATTGATGGCATAGTCTGTATATATTGGAAAATGATCAACACAATCAAGGGAATTATCAACACCTCACATAATTAGTTGCCTTTCTCTTTTACATGGGGAAATAACTAACAGTCCATTCTTTCAGGAAATTTCATGAATAGAATATAGTTTTTGTACTATATTCACTCAAGCTATGGATCAGATTCTTAGAACTTATTGTCTGGCATGACTGAAATATTGGCCTGTAAGACAGGCACAAACTATTTTTCTATCTGTAGTCTTTTTCAATTTCTGTTGTTTCTCAATCACCAATAATTGATGTATTTCAAGTACTCACAAAACACCATGAAAATTTATCCTTGGTTTCAGAAGACCTACCACTGTACTATGGTATGCTTGAATTATTTTTTTTAGCATATGTCAAATAAACTGTTTTTTTCCATTATGTAAGGATAATTTTAGCTTCCCTAATCATAGCAGTCAGAATTTTTTCTGCCAAGAAGCAAAAGAACAATGAAGAAATGACTTAATGAATGAGAAATTATCCACAAAGGCACACACACGTTTAAGGAACGAAACAATATATAGAGAAGCATCTAAGAGTTGAGATCTGAAACATGTGTCTTTTTATCCACATATATACAGGGGGTAGAAGTTAGTATGGTGTGGTAGAAGCTAGGAAAGATATGAAATCAATTTCTTTCTCTCTCTCTCTCTCTGTCTCTCTCTCTCTCTCTCTCTCTCTCTCATTTTCTTTTTACCTCTTATTTTACTGGGATGAAGGCATGAGTACTCAGCATAGTCATCGAGCACTCTAGCTGAGCTACATTACTAGATAAATATTTAGAAACTTGAAAGTTTGGTTATTAGAAATAGAAACAGGGGAGGTGTAAGAATGCAATATTTGCCAGACCACATCCATATAAAAACATGACAAAAACCACCCAGAGGTCTTTCCTTTCCTCCCCTTCCTGTCCCTCCCTCCCCTTCTCCCCTTGCCTTTTTCTCAGAAAAGGAGAACTCCTTGTCTCATCCACCCTATCTTATCAAGTTACACCAGAACTGAGCCTGTCCTCTTGCCCTGCGGCCTGGCAAGGCAGGCCCACCATGGGGAAAGTGATCCAAAAGCTGGCAAATGAGTCCTTGTCCAAAGCAAACTCCAATTCTGTTACTAGAGGACTCATATGAAGCCTAAGCTGCCCATCTGCTACATCTTTGTAGAGGTCCGAGGGCCAGTTGGTGCATGGTCCTTGGTTAATACTTCATTTTCAGCCAGGACCTCTGGGCCCTGGTTATTTGGCTCTGTTGGTCTTCTTGAGGAGTTTCTGTCATCACCAGGTCATTTTCTTTTTGCTCCCACTTCTCCATAAGACTCCGTTTGGATTGCCCAGTGTTTGTCTATGAGTGTCAGCTATATTTTTAGGGGCTGCTAGGCAGAGCCTCCCAGAGGACAACACTGACAGGCTATTGTCTTCAAGCTTAGTAGAGTATTACTCATAGTGTCAGAAGTTGGCACTCTCCCATAGGGTGGGTCTATTGTTTGGGCTAGACATTGGTTGAGAATTCCCTAAATCTCTGCTCTAACTTCTCTATCTTTAATCTCAGAACGTCTTTTAGGCAGGGTTATTTGGTGGAAGTGTTTGTGGGTAGGTTGGAGTTCTCCCTCTACCAGGAGGCTAGTCTAGTAAGAAGATGCCCTTTTCAGTCACTATGTTCTCTGCTACTAGGAGTCTCTGCGTGAATCCCCCTCATATGCTACCGGGAGCCTCCCCTGACTTCTGTCTACAGCTTGTCACAGAGATAGCACCAACATCAGTTTCTCTTTTCTGTACAGGACTTCTGTGGTCTTGTCCTTGCTTTATTCAGGTCTGATTTCTACCCTCTTAACTCTCTATGCTTCCTCTCCTACCTTGCCCCTTCTCATCAACTACTACCTCTATCTATTCTATCTCCCCTTCCAAGTGGGATTTATGCAGTATGGTTATTTTTATTGGCCATAGCCAACAGTTAATAATCCCCCACATGATAGGGGCCACTATTAAGACATACTGCCATATTAATAGACTAGAATTAATATAAGGTCAATATTAAAGCTGAGTTGGCTTACTGCCATGTATTTTACTTTACTTGAATTTTTAAGGACTAAACTTAGTAGCTTGAATATTAAAAGTGAACATCCCACAATTAAATTATGTCTCATTTCCCATTTATTTATTTGTTTGTTTATTTATTATTTATTTATATTAGAATGTATTTACTTTCTATCCAGGCTGCAACCCTCTCCTTCATCCTCTCCAAATTCTTCCCTCCCTCCCTCTTCTCCCATGGCCCTCTCCATGTCCTCAGATAGGGGAGGGTCTCCTGCCCTTCCACCTGAGGGTTGCCTATTCAGTCTCATCAGAATTGGCTGCAATGTCTTCCTCTGTGGCCTGCTTCCCAATCAGGGGCAGGTGATCAAAGAGCCAGCCAGTTAATTCATGTCAGAGACAGTCCCTGTTCCTCTTAGTAGGGAACCCACTTAGAAATTGAGCTGGTATAGGCTACATCTGTGCAAGGCTTTTAGATTATCTCCATACATGTTCCTTGATTGGAGTATCAGTCTCAGAAACTATCTTCAGGCCCAGATTTATTTTGTTTTGTTTTGTTGCTCTCCTTGTGGAGCTCCAATCCCCCACCCGGGTATTTCTATCTCCCCTTCTCTCATAATATTCCCTGCACTCCGCCCAAAGTTTGGCTATGAGTCTCAACATCTGCTTGGTACCCTGCTGGGTAGAGTCTTTCAGAGTCCCTCTCTGGTGACTCTTGTCCTGTTACCAGTTTTCTCCCTTATCCATTCTCTATCCCCTTTGCCTTTCTGCATGAGGGTTAATCAACTTACCCGGGGTCCTCCTCCTTGCTTAGCTTCATTAGGTGTAGTCATTTTTAGTATGTTTATCCTTTATTTTATGTCTAGTATCCACTTATTAATGAGTATATACCATGTGTTTCTTTCTGCTTCTGTTATACCTCACTTAGGATGATCTTTCCTACACATCCATAGTCATCCGGGGAATGTAAATCAAAACAAACTTGAGATTACATATTACACCTATCAGAATTGCTAGGATTAAAAACTAAAGTGACAACACATGCTGGAGAAGATGCGGACCCTCTTCCATTGTTTGTCGGAATGTAAACTCATACAACTTTTGGAACTCAATTTGGCACTTTCTAAGAAAATTAGGAATAGTGTTTCCTAAAGATCCAGATATACCATTCCTTGGCATACATCGAAAATACGCTCAAGTATACAACAAGGACATTTTCTCAGCCATGTTTGTATCAGCTTTATTTGTAATAGCCAGAATCTGGAAACAACCCAGATGCCCCTTAACTGAGGAATTGGTACAGAAATTGTGGTACATTTACACAGTAGAATACTACTCAGCAATTAAAACAAGGAAATCATGAAATTTGCAGACAAATGATGGGAACTAGAAAAGATAATCCCCTTGTAATTTAAAATGAAAATATAATTTTATTATTTTCCCCTTCTCTCTTCACTCCTCCTATGCCAGCTTCCACCAACCTGTAAAATTTATGGCATATATATGTATATATACATAAATATAAAATAAACCAACTGATCCCATTTAGTATGGCTTGTATACATGATTTTAGGGATGAGTATTTTGTATTAGTATGGCTTGTATACATGATTTTAGGGATGAGTACTTTGTATTAGATAACCAGTTTGGTGGATTATCCCTAGGAAAACCTATTCCTCTCTAATTAGCCATATGTTACCACTATCTAGGGAGTGTGACACCATGAGACTTTCCAATTCCATATTAGCATGTCATTGCTTAGTGTTTAGGTAGCCATGTTGTTGAAAGATAGGATTCATATCTCTGATCCTCTGACTCTTACAGTCTTACTTCCTCCTTTTCCATGATGTTCCTCAGCCATTGGTGCAAGAGTTGTGTTGTAGATCTATCTTTTGGGGCTAAGATCCTCAAGATTCATTGATCCTCATGAACTTTAATGGCTTTCTGTACTTTTCTCTGCTCTAAATGAAGGCTTGTTTGATGGGGATTAATAGTCACTTACATTTATTTGTGTATATAACAATAAGATTTACAAAACAGTAAAGAATTATGGCCACCTGGTAAATAGAGTAGTTCTACTCTAAGATCCATAACATCACTAGACTCAGGAGTTTGTCCAGGCTTCAAGTACAAAACATTATTTTCTTCTAATTGAATGGGCCGTACACTCAATTAGAGAGCTGTTCTATATCTCCAAGACATGAGTGACACTACTTTACCATTAGGATTATCTTAATGCAGTGGTCATTATTACCATTCACTGACATCAATAATTGTATAGGGTTATTGATTGTTTCTCTATCTTGGCAGGTTACATAGTACATTCTATTACCATGAAAGTTAGATTGCAGTTTTCACATTAAATCCAGCTCAGATATTCAAAATCCTCCATGTGTAGTGTACATTGACTTAAAATATTCCACTTCTGAGAGACAGTCAATTGCAACAGCAGTAGCTTATGATATTTTGGGAATCATTTGAACTACCCTGACCAATAACAGAGGTTTCTCAAGCCTGCTTCCATAGTTTTTGATAAATAATGTATGGCTGTTGTGTGGATCATTGTGAGCCCTAGTGTATATAAGGTAAATGTATTTTTCTAGATTTTTGTTTTGTTTTGTTTTCCCCCTTTTATTAAAATAGATTGTTTTCCTATACAATATATCCTTTTACACTGCCCTCGCTCTCTATTCTTCCCAGTTGCACTTCCTTTGTTCCACCCTCCCATCAAGATCAACTCTGTTTCTATCTCTACCTCTCATGAAGAAAACAATAAGCTGTTCAGAAAGACACACATGGTATATACTCACTTATAAGTGGATATTAGTTATATAATATGGGATAAACATACTAAAATCTATACTCCTATGGAAGCTAGGAAGGAGGCACCTAGGGAAGTTGCTCAATCCTCACTTAGATAGCAATGGGATAGACATTGGAAACAAGATAAAACAGGGAACAGGACAGATGCTTACCTCATTTGGCCTCTGAAAGTCTCTACTCAACAGGGCATCAGAGCAGATACTGAGACACATAGCCAAACTCTGGGCAGAGTGCAGGATATCTAATGAAAGAAGGGGGGGAAACAGGGACTTGAGTGGACAGAAGCTCCACAAGGCGACCAACAGAAACAACATATCTGGACACAGGGGTCTTTGCAGAGATCAATATTCCAACCAAAGAACATACATGGAGATAACATAGCCCCCTAGTTCAGATGTTGCTGATGGCAGCTCAGCCTCCAAGTAGGTTCCACAGTAAGGGGAGCAGGGGCTGTCTCTGACATAAACTCAGTGGCTAGCTCTTTCAGTACCTCCTCTGGGAGGAGTGCAGGTATACCAGGCCACAGAGGAAGGCCATGCAGCCAATTCTGATGAAACCTAACAGACTAGGGTTAGGTGGAAGGGAAGGAGGCCTTCCCTTATCAGTGGAATGGGAGACAGACATAGGAAGAGAAGAAGGAGTGAGGGCGCTTTTGGGAGAGGGCGTGGGAGGGGGCTATGGCTAGGATAAAAGGAAATAAATTGTAATAATAATCAAAATAAAGAAAAAAAGGAAAGAATTGGCTTCTAAATGATAACATCAAAATATTTACATATACATATATATATGGATATATTTACATATATATGTATGTATATATTAAGGTGAAGCCTTTGATTGCTTGGAATATATATATATATATATATATATATTTATACACATACACACATATATACACACCCACACACAGACATACACATATATATGGGGGTGTTTGTGTACACTCATGTGTATTTTGTATAATTTTAAGTAAATACAAAATACACAGTACTGAATTTTAAACCTGCTTCTGCTCATTATTGAGCTAAAAGCTGTTGGTGTTATTTTTTTTTCAATTTTTTAAAATTTATTTTTATATCAATCACAGGTTAGGTAGTGTGCATCCCAGGTGTAGCCCCCTCCCACATTCCCTCCCACCCTCCCACTCCCTCCCTCATGTCCCTCCTCCCCACCCCTCCAAGTCCACCAACAGGGGAGGACCTCCTCCCCTTCCATGCAACCCCAGCTCGTGCTGTCTCCTCAGGGCTGGCTGCAATGTCCTACCCTGGGATCTAGCAAGTCTGTCACTCCCCGGCTGGTATGGGGGAGGGTCAAAGAGTCAGCCATCAAGTTCATGACTGAAACAGTCCCTGTTTCCCTAACTAGGGTCTTCAGTCCTACACCGAGCTATCATGGGCCCCATCTGAGCGGGGGTTCAAGACCATATCCACACATGGTCCTTGACTGTAGAAAACATCTCAAAGAAGACCCCTGTGCCTTACTCAGTTTGGTCTTTGTGGAGCTCTTGTTCTCCCCAAGTCTCACCAAACTCCCCCATTTATGTAATTACTTCTCACCCTCTAGCAAAGGCTTGATCATGAGTCTTAATATCTGCTCTGATACATCGCTACATTGACCCTCCGAGAGGTCATCCTTGGCATGCTCCTGTCCTGTTGCTTGTTTTCTCCTCCACTCAATGACCATCCCATTTGTTCATCCAAACAAGCATTGATCATACCAACCTTGGTCCTCCTTCCTGAATATCCTCTCAAGGTGTGTAGATTTCAGCTTGACCTTCTTTTCCTATAGGTCTATATTAGTGAGTATATACCATATGTTTCTTTCTGCTTTTGGGATACTTCACTCAGAATGGTCGTTTCCAGGTCCCACCATTTGCCTGCGAATTTCATGATTTCCTCCTTTTTAATTGCTGAGTAGTATTCCATTGTGTAAAAGTACCACAATTTCTGTATCCATGCCTCAACTGAGGGACATCTGGGTTGTTTTCAGGTTCTGGCTATTACAAATAAAGCAGCCATGAACATAGTAGAGCAAATGTCCTTGTTGTGTACTTGAGCTTCTTTTGGATATATGCCTAAGAGTGGTATAGCTGGGTCTTGAGGAATCACTATTCCTAATTGTCTAAGAAAGCGCCAAATTGATTTCCAGAGTGGTTGTACAAGTTTGCATTCCCACCAGCAATGGAGGAGGGTTCCTCCTTCTCCACAACCTATCCAGCATGAATTGTCACTAGAGTTTTTGATCTTAGCTATTCTGGAGGGTGTAAGGTGAAATCTCAGAGTCGTTTTGATTTGCATCTCCCTGATGGCTAAGGATGTTGAGCATTTCTTTAAGTGTTTTTCTGCCACTCTATAATCTTCTACACTCCGTTCTCTTTTTAGCTCCATACCCCATTTTTTAATTGGATTATTTGTTTGTTTTTTTTTTTGCTTTTTAACTTCTTGAGTTCTTTATATATACTAGATATTAGCCCTCTCTCAGAAGTATGATTGGTAATGATCCTTTCCCAATTTGTTGGCAGTCGTTTCGTTCAGATGACAGTGTCCTTTGCTTTACAGAAGCTTTTCAGCTTCATGAGGTCCCACTTATTGATTGTTGATCTTAGAGCCTGTGCCGTTGGTGTTCTATTCAGGAAGTAGTCTCCTGTGCCAATGAGTTCTAGGGTGTTTCCCACTTTTTCTTCTAACTGGTTTAGTGTGTCTGGTTTTATGTTGAGGTCTTTGATCCACTTGGACTTTAGCTTTGTGCAAGGTGATAAATATGGATCTATTTTCATTTTTCTGCATACAGATATCCAGTTGGACCAGCACCATTTGTTGAAGATGCTGTCTTTTTCCCATTGAATGGTTTT
>JAQQSO010003103.1:0-13838 GCA_028658305.1 Pachyuromys duprasi
AAGAAGGAGATGAGGGAGGGAGTGGGAGGGTAGGAGGGAATGGGGGAGGGGGCTACACCTGGGATGCAAAGTACCTAACCTGTGATTGAGATAAAAATAAATAAATTAAAAAAAATCTCATATTCAAACTTTCAAAAACTGTGTAAGAATATATGTCAGATTATTTATTAGAATTCTTCCATGTCTTCTTGAATAGTTTTTCAGAATTACACACTGCATTGACTAACAAAACTGTAAGTACATGCCACTTTCTTTGACTGTAAGATATTTTACAAATCAGTCATGATAACTAAATATTACAAGAGCAAATGTACTATGAAATTATGGTTATATATGATGTACAACCCATAGGAGGGAGAATCAAATAAATCTTATTTAGTGGAGAAAGAGTAAATTAAGAATATAGCTTACCACCCCCCCAAAAAAAACAATTAAAAAAAGATTCCATCCATATAGATCAAGGATAAAAAAATCAGATAACAATTATTTTTCACATGAAGTCTGTAATGCCCTTACTATCAACAGGATCACAGAGTTTCAATATTTAAAAATAAGCTGAACATTATTCACTTTGGTAAACAAAATAATGCCATTTGTTTGAGTCACAAATAGGAGGTGAGAAATTAGGATGAATTCAGTAGGGTGATTTTAAGTTTTGAGTCAATAGGAAGTCTGAGAACATTTTTAATTGGAAGAGTGATATAATCACTTTAAAAAGAACAAAAACTATCTCCTGTGGTCATGTGGAGAACTGAAATGATGCATGACAGAATAAAGAGAGACCAGATTTAGCAAAGAGATAATTAGGACAAATTCAAGGATGGTTACTTCCATTTCCCAAAGGAATGAATCATCGAGTGTTTACTGGTTCATTTCAAAAGATCAGAGCATGGGAAAGAAAATTTTTTATTTGGGCAAAGAATTAGAGCCCAGTTTTAAACTGTAAGAATTTGAAGTCTTTCCTGGGATCTTGACAAGCTTGTCTATGAAATTTAGACAAACCAGTTTAGACAACGTTTCCTGTTAATATAGCGCTTAATCAACTAACCACTTGCTAAGCAGACATTGACTCAAAGCTTAAGAGTTCTGTAATTGGTGCACTAGAAGAAGCACCAGTTCTTACCAGTCCCCTCCAGATTTCACAGAATCATGAACAGAAATAAGGTAAGAGCTCACTCAGACTTCTTGGGATCTTAAATTTCACATTTTCATAACTGAATGTGTATTGTTTCTGTTTCTTTTTTCACATGAAGGTCAGCTTGCTTGTTTGCAATTAAAAGCCATGCGCTTTCTATTGCTTACTAACAAACAACAGGAAATAACTTACCTAATCCACTTTTGGTCTGGGGTCTTCCATTTCATTGGATTGCCATGTTTCCGTATCATAGGGCTTTAGATGACTTTGTATGGACATATGTAATCTGTAGATTTTAGATATACATTATATACAAATCCATAATCAGGAGTTTCTGAAAAACACTTTTATTTTTGATTAAAGTTTTAGGAGTTTGACTCCATGCTCAATTAGCTCCATTCCATTTGAGCCTAAGTAATAAAGAATGTCAAAAAATAAACTTTTTTTAAGTGGAAAAGGACAAAACAGTCAAGGAAATTCCTTTAATGGCCAGAAGACCTACAAAGATCCTTCCCCTCTTAGAAATTCCTCCATCTCTTGTTAATACCAAACAACAGGCTGAACTTTTAAATAGCAAGCTTTTGGGAATCCTTTAATATACAAACTGTCATTCTCCCAGTATCATGCCTTAGGCTCTACTTCTGAAAGTTACTTCCTGAGACATTGTCTCCATTTTTACAAAATTAATTTACATGTCTGGTAAAGTCACCAGTGAAATGCTGTCCATAACCTCAGTCTGAAGAAAGATGCTTGTCATTGTAAAAGATTGGTTTAGTGAACTTAAAATGATACCTTACAAACACTGTAATTTCAAATATAATAGGAGATAAATATTTTGTATACATATACATACCTGTATGTATGTGTCTCATGATAAGTGTATTTATATTTATCATGATAATTTTGGTTTTGGTGACAAAAATCCAACTAAAACTAGCCTTCACAATGTACTCAGTCATGTGAGTCATGAATACACCTAACACTGATTAGCAAACAGTGAGTTTATCTCTTAGTGTAGCAGAAGCTGAGGATCAATGATGACATCAGGAGTCAATTCACCTCTTTCACACGTACTACACAGTTACTTTCATTCTTACATAAGCTCTAAAATAACAGGACAGGATGGATGTTGGAAGCCTTACACCTACCATGTGTCATAAATATAGATTCTATGGCTGCTTTTAAAACAATGCAATTTCTTTTATAAACTTTTGTTGATGACCTACTTTTCTTTTAATCTTTGTCTCCAAAGTTTTTTTTTCTCCCTCCCTACAGTTTCTACAATTCTACCATGATCTCTGTGTTGCAGGCCTTTTAAAAATTTATTCTGCTTGTACTCTATCTGGGCTTTTTTATTCCAGAAACATATTATCCAGACTTGGGAATAAACATCATGTTATTATATTGTTAATAACCTTACTTCCATTTTGCCTTCCCTTTTCCTGAAATCCAACTGATATTACTCAGTTCACTGATTTTTAAATTATCATATCATTTCCACCTTTCAATCTCATTTTTATGGTATTCCAAGCTTTATGATTGACTGCAATAGATTCATTTCTAAATTCTAGTATTTCATTATGAGATATCAATTTTATATGATTTTAATCTGCCTTCTAATTATTGCATTTTTCTTTTTAAAAATATTTAGTTTTTTTCTTTCATTCTGCCTTAAATAATTTATGGTTGCAATTTTTCTCAAACATGCTGGGATTCTGCCATAGTAGTACTGAGACTCTAGGACATGACTAGATCTTTGACTTTGCAGTGAACTCCGGGGACGAAGTTTCCTTGGACAGTGTCAGCAACTTTCCAGTAAAAAAGCAAGAGCACAGTACACATCGGTTGCTGTCATGCCAGTGTTTTCTCAATGTGTAGGTCTCCACACCGATCCCCCTACCAAGTGTAAACCTACTTTCAATTTTGTGGAAGCCAAGAATGAAAAGTGAACAATGAGACACCAGAACAAAGATTTTCATTTAACCTCCCTATAATAATTACACCTGGTGCTTCCTGTTTCACTCAGAAGAAATGGCCAGTAGTTAAGAATATTGGTTGCTCTTTTGTGGACACAAGTTCAATTCCCATCATCTACAAAGCAATTCATAGCCACCCTTTACTCCAGTTCGGTGAGTTCTAAAGTTGTCTTCTCATTTCTACAAGCGTCAGGCAGACAGGTGGTGTATACACAAACTGACAACAAAACATCCAGACACAAGAAAATAATAAAATCTAACATTTAAAAGAAAAGATAAGTTATAGAAGATGGAGTAGTGACCTTCTGCATTCTAAGTTACTCTAAAATGAGGAAACTTCAGACATTAGTAACAAATGACTATCTCTCAGATCCTGGAGTTACTTGGCAACTCGGTGTAGCCAGGAACTCTGCATTCCACTGTTGCTTTTGTTTGTTTGTTTGGTTTGTTTGTTTGTTTGTTTGTTTCACAGTGCTAGCAAACTGAGATTGGTTTTTGGTGAATGTGTTTCTCAGCCATACACAGTTCTCTTTATGAATACTGGGTTCATAGGTACATTTGATTAAAGTACATGAGATTTCTTCATTAGTACCTGTTTTATATTTGTGCTCCAAAGGTATTTTTATTTGAGACTGAATGGCAAGAATACATTTTCTTATACATGAGCAATACTTTTTTGTAATTTCATATCAGCAGGGGAAGCCTATACTACTCACTAAATGATTTGAGGTTCCTAGGTATGTTCTATAATTTATTTCAGAAGATAAACCATCTGTGTGTATGTTCAAAGATAGCACTAAGCATGTGGAAACTCATTTATCCCATTGATCCTTGAGAAAAAAATCACTATAATGTTACATGCTGAGATATTTGCACATGTACAAAAACTTGCCAGTGGAAGCTGTAGTATGTCTCAGTGTGTTACACAATATACCTTCTTTCCCCACATATACTCACCCTCAAATGTTCACTGCAATGAACATCTGTCTCGAAACCTCTGGCTTATGCTACACTACCAATACTGGATCCTCATGGGGACTCCTCTCAAATATCCTATTGCTGCCCTTTGTCATGGAGATCCTGCAGCTTTGGATCTGAGGGACTTTCACTGTGCTCCAGGAGATCATATATTGGGTAGATGTTGGGGTGGGCCTACCCAAAGCCCCAGATCTGGGTGTGGGAGATTATCAAATATCCTAGAACAAGACCACAAGGGTGTGCTCCCCAGCCCTGTTCCAGCTAGATCACCCAATGCCACAGCAGGCAAGGGGGAGTTTCGGTTCTCATCCTCTCCTATCCTCAGAGCTGGCTCATTAACACCTTTGCCACCAGGACCATCTCTTCTGTGCTGCCCAGGCAAGGTACAAGACCCTGTCTCTCAAGGGCTACAGACAGCAGGGGGCAAGGTGGAGAAGTGCATCTCTTCCTTGCCCACACCACCCCATGCCAGTGGGTGGAGTAGCTTTGGCAAGGGAGAGTTGCCTTCCTTTTTCCCTAGCAACACATTGCAGGCAGCAGAGCAGGCCTTGAGGTAATGAGTGCAGAAGAGCTATCTCTGCTCTTCCCTTTGCTGCATCACTTGGGAGAACTGGTCCTGCATTGTGACAGCAACAGAAAAGTAAATAAAACAATACATTAATTTTGATGTTGTTGTTGGCTTTGACACAGACTTTCCCTGGCTATCGTGGAATTGCTTTAAAGACCAGGCTTGTCTAGAACTCACAAAGAGCTGCATGTATCTGCCTCCCAAGTACTGGGTTTAAAGGCATGCACCACTACACATGGCTGACAATACACTAATTTTTTTTAAACAAATAAATAAATCAAAGAAGCTAAGTCACAAGGAGGGCCCAAGGGAGGCTGCCGGGATGTCTCTCAGAAGCAGGAATAGAATAGACAGCAGAGGTGTATAAAGATAGGGAACTGGGCAGGAGATGGAATGGAGAGGGAAACAAGAATGGGGATCAGGTGTGAGAAGAACAGGTGTGGGAGGGGAGAGGGCTGGGAACAAGAAGGAAAACTGAGGGGGCACATGTATTTATCAAGTGGAGGCCTTTGACAAGGTAGGCTCCTGGAAGGATATGGATGTAATTCTACTGAGACTCCTAAGGTGTGTTGTGGGTGGGGGGGGGCATAAAGACAGAAGTGACCACCTCCTAGCCAGGCAGGACTCATGGAAGGTGGGCAACAACAACCCACTGACAAACCCTGTTTTCCAAAAATTACACTGCCTAAAAGAAGTTCAGGGATAACAAGGAAATAAAGTTTGAGGGAAAGTCCAACCAATAATTGGCCCAATCTGAGACCCACCCCACAGTAGAGAGCTCTGCTAGTGTACAGACAGAAGCCTAACTTGACTGTTGCCTTGGAGACTCCAGCCAGCAGTGGATAATCAATAAAGATACTGGGACTTTTGCAGCCAAGCATGGGGAAGAGTTCTGTGGCTCCTATGGAAGTGTTGGGGGAAACAAACTCAAGAGGACAGGAACCTCACAAATAGACCAGCAGAGACTAAAAACAGACTTATGGGGGCTTACGGAGACTGAGATATCAACTAAGGAGCATGCATGGTCTGGACCTAGACCCCCTGCACACATGTGGCTGGTGGGTGTCTTGGTCTCATGTGGGTCTCCTGGTGAGTGGTAGGTGGGGGAGAGAAGCAGTTCCTAACATAGATTCTATTGCTTATTTTTTGTATCACTTCCCCAGGCAGGCCTGGCCTCAGGTGCTCAGTCTTGGTGTGACTTGATTGTTGGCAAGGTTGATTCCTGGGGAGGACAATCGCTTTTCTGGGGGAATAGGGATAGGTGAAAGAGGTAGGAGGAGAAGGAGGGGACTGGGAAGAGAGTAGGGAGGGGCCATTCTTGGGAGGTAAAGTCAATATACTGAATTTAAAACAAAAAAGAAGAGAAATCTCTATTGTACTGTATTAAAATACATCCATAAATGTGTCGTTTTCTTAGAAAAAAATAAATGAGCATACCAGATGTTTTCTACTTACTGTTAAACTCCCTTTTTACTACTTAAAATAAATCTATCTCTAATTTGTGGACAGATATATGAGCACAGAAGTAGAGATGTCTCTCCATTCTTTTCAAGATGAACATTCCATAGCAACTGCTGTGATGAATTCAGTAAGTAGCATCATTACCTTAAACACATGCCCAAATATTTTGCATTATATATTACAGGAAAAGACTAATCATTCCCTCCACCCCCAGACATAAAACAGGAAAAGAATTAAAAGGAAGTGCTCAACATGTTTCGTAGGGATCTGAGTTGTAAACATTTGTCTTTCAGCAAATACAACATTTCAAAATTCACACTGGCCAAGAAACCAAAAAGAAACCACATATCATATCAGCTACTTGTTGCTTGTGTGAAGACAATTTAATCAGCACACTTCTTCCACACTTCTAAAATCCAGTGGATTAATCACCATTAGAGAGCTGTGTCCACACTACTAATGGCTCATGGATAGCAGCAAGAGCTTCATTTTTTCCATGATAAAACTCTTTAAGATTTTAGCATTTTGGAATTTCAGATGAAATATTTTAATACACACTGAAACTTGTAACTTGATTTAGAAAGACATGTAAGACACTGTTGCAACACTAATCATTCTAAGAAAAATTTTTATTCCCTGAAGGACAAATGGTCACAACTCAGACCCCTATGAAACACTTTCTTTCTTTTCCTGATTTATATATGAGGGAAATGGTGTTAGTCTTTTTCTCAAAACAGTGTGTTTATGGGTGTGTGCATAGGATTTTTTTCTATTTACTTTTACTTGGAATAAAGCAGCATATGAGCAGCTATTTTGTCACATTAACATCACATTCGGTATTCATTTCTGTATCCTGGATTCATCTTAAAGGAAAGCGTTACTGAACACCTGCATGAGCTATAAACTCTTTTCCTAAGAACTGATGTGTGTCAACCCAATTACATGACTATGACTAACCTTATCCTATTCCACGTAGAAAGAAGGATATGACTTTAATATGACATACATACATATTTCTCTTTAACAATGATGTGATGTAACATATATATGAATATGTACATACATTTTCATTCATTAAGTATTATTTTGAAAAAACATTGTCAGTAAAGGGAAAAAAACTAGAATCCCTAGCAAACATTAATTTCAAAGTAAATAGAAGCACAGTGGAAAACATTCTGTATATCGAGTTATAAATTTCATACATGCAAGGTGAATTATTTCTGGTAGGAATGCAGGAAAATGAATACAAAGCACTGTTTCAGAATTTTAAGATTAAAATTTCATGCACATATCTTAAACACTAGTGTCTTTGTTGAGGAATTGTATGACCCAGTTACTGAAATTTGTAGTTTAACTTGAATTTTGGAAAACATCCAGTATTAACTTATAAAATATGAAAAAGGATGAATAACATAATGACAATTATAATAATTTAGCTCTGACTGACATGAGTGTTGAATAATACAGCCACATGTATTTTATAATACATATGAAATTTTTATTTTTCAAAGAACACTGCTATTTTGTAAATAAGATAGATTTACCATATAGCTCCTATAGCTTAATTTTCAGGATTCCTTTCTAAAATTAGCATAAAATGAGCCAGAGTACAGTATATTCCTTTTTTATTTTTTAAGAAATTTATGTATTTATTTTTTATAAGTAATTTATTTATTTTCATATTACTCACAGGTTATATACTTTGTATCCCAGCTGTAGCCCCCTCCCTCATTCCGTCCCACTATCCCCATCCATCCCTCATACTCTCCCTGCACTCCTCCAAGTCCACTGATAGGGGAGGACCTCCCCACTATTCTATCTGACCCTAGCTCATCATGTCTTCAGGGCTGGCTGCAATGTCCTTTTCTGTGACCTAGCTAGGCTGCTCTTCCCTCAGCATGGGGGGGGAGGGGTAGGTCGAAGAGCCAGCCATGGAGTTCATGACAGAAATACTCTCTGTTCCCCTTACTAGGGTACCCAGTTGTATACTGAGCTACCGTGGCCTGCATCCAATCAGGGGTTCCAGGTTATATCCATAAATGGTCCTTGGTTGGAGAAACAGTCTCATAAAAGAATAACCCTGTGTCCTGATCTATTTGGTCTTTGTGGAGCTCTTGTACTTACCAAGTCTTAAAACTTCCCCTTTTTCATATGATTCCCTGCACTCTGCTGAAGGCTTGGTTGTGAGTCTTAATATCTGCTATGATACATTGCTAGTTAGTCTTTCAGAGGTCCTCTGTGGTAGTCTCCTGTCCTATTGTTTGTTTTCTCCTACAATGTCCATCTTCTTTGTCCATCTAAACGAGGATTAATCATCCCACAATGGGTCCCCCTTCTTGCTCATCTTCCCTAGGTATATAGATTTCAGCATGTCTATCCTATCCTATAGGTTGATATAAGTCTGTATATACCAAGTGTGTCTTTGTGCTTTTGGGATACCTCACTCAGGATGATCGTTACCAGGTCCCACCATTTGACTGCAAATTTCATGATTTCCTCCCTTTTAATTGCAGAGTAATATCCCATTGTGTAAAAGTACCATAATTTCTGTATCCATTCCTCAACTGAGGGACATCTGGGTTGTTTCCAGGTTCTGGCTATTACGAATAAAGCTGCTACAAACATGGTTGAGCAAATGTCCTTGTTGTGTACTTGAGCATCGTTTCGATATATGCCTAAGAGTGGTATAGCTGGGTCTTGAGGAATCACTATTCCTAATTGTCTAAGAAAGCGCCAAATTGATTTCCAGAGTGGTTGTACAAGTTTGCATTCCCACCAGCAATGGAGGAGGGTTCCCCTTTCTCCCCAACCTCTCCAGCATGTGTTGTCACTTGAGTTTTTGATCTTAGCCATTCTGGTGGGTGTAAGGTGAAATCTCAGAGACATTTTGATATGCATCTCCCTGATGGCTAAGAATGTTGATCATTTCTTTAAGTGTTTTTCTGCCATTCTACAATCCTCTACAGAAAGTTCTCCGTTTAGCTCCATACCCCATTTTTTAATTGGATTACTTGATTTGTGGCTTTTTAACTTCTTGAGTTCTTTATATATACTGGATATCAGCCCTCTGTCAGATGAAGGATTGGTAAAGATCCTTTCCCAGTCTGTAGACTGTCATTTTGTTTTGATGACAGTGTCTTTTGCTTTACAGAAGATTTTCAGTTTCATGAGGTCCCATTTATTTATTGTTGATCTTAGAGCCTGTGCTGTTAAGGAAGTACTCTCCTGTGCCAATGAGTTCTATGGTCCTTCCTCATTTTTACTTCTAACCGGTTTAGTGTGTCTGGTTTTATGTTGAGGTCTTTGATCCACTTGGACTTTAGTTTTGTGCAGGATGATAAACACGGATCTATTTTCATTTTTCTGCATACAGATATCCAGTTGGACCAGCACCATTTGTTGAGGATGCTATCTTTTTTCCATTGAATTGTTTTGAATTTTTTGTCAAAAATCAAGTTTCCATAGGTGTGTGGATTTATTTCTGGGTCTTCTACTTGGTTCCATTGATCCACTATTCTGTTTTTATGCCAATACCATGCAGTTTTTTATTACTATTGCTCTGTAATGCAGCTTGAGGTCAGGGATGGAGATACCTCCAGATGATCTCTTGTTGTACAGGATCATTGTGGAAATTCTGGGGTTTTTGTTTCTCCATATGAAATTAAGAATTTTTCTTTCAAGGTCTGTGAAGAATTGTGTTGGTATTTTGATAGGAATTGCATTGAATCTGTAGACTGCTTTTGGCAAATGGCCATTTTCACTATGTTAATCCTACCAATCCATGAGCATGGGAGGTCTTTCCATCTTCTGATATGTTCTTCAATTTCTTTCTTCAGAGATTTGAAGGTTTTTTTTTTTTTTCAAACAGGTTTTTCACTTGCTTGGTTAGAGTCACCCTAAGGTACTTTATGTTATTAGTGGCTATTGTGAAGGGTGTTGTTTCCCTAATTTCCTTCTCGGCCCTTTTGTCTTTGTCAAAAATCAAGTTTCCATAGGTGTGTGGATTTATTTCTTCTACTTGGTTCCATTGATCCACTATTCTGTTTCTATGCCAATACCCTGCAGTCCTCTTGTTGGAATTTTCCTTTGATGAGAAGGACATACCCTCTTCATCTTTCTTGATTAGTTTTGGTTGCAAGTCTATTTTATTAGATACTAGGATCATTACCCCAGCTTGTTCTGGGTCTATTTGCTTGGAAAACATTTACAGCCCTTTACTCTGAGGTAGTGTTTATCTTTGTTGCATAGGTATGTTTCTTGGATGCAGCAGAATGTTGGAAGCTGTTTCTGCAACCATTCTGTTAGTGTCTTTTTAATGGAGAGTTGAGTCTATTGGTGTTGATAGATAGTAGTGACTAATGACTGTTAGTTCCTTTTATTTTGGAGTTGGTGGTCTTACTATATGATTCATTGCTTTTTTTGTCCCTTTTTTGGGAAGTTATCTGAATCCTATATTTTCTTTGGTGTAGTTGTTTTCATTGGATTGAAGTTTTCCTTCTAGTATCTTCTGTAGGGCTGGTTTGCTATATAGATATTGCTTAAATTTTGTTTTGTCGTGGAAAATTTTGTTTTCTCCATCTATGTTGATTGAAAGCTTTGCTGGGTATAGTAGTCTGAGTTGGCCTCTGTGTTCCCTTAAAGACTGCATGACCTCTGCCCAGGCCCTTCTAGCTTTCATAGTTTCTGATGAGAAGTCTGTTGTGATTCTGATAGGTCTACCTTCATATGTTACTTGACCCTTTTCCCTTGCTGCCTTTAATATTCTTTCTTTGTTTTGTAGGTTTAGTGTTTTGACTATGATGTGACGAGAGGTATTTCTTTTCTGGTTTAGTCTACTTGGTGTTCTGTAGTCTTCTTGTATGTTTATGGACATTTCTTTCTTTAAGTTGGAAAAATTTTCTTCTATGATTTTCTTAAAAATATTTTCTGGTCCTTGGAGCATGGAGTCTTCTTTTCATCTATTCCTATTATTCTTAGGTTTCGTCTTTTTATGGCGTCCTTGATTTCTTGGATGTTTTGTGTTTGGGACTTTTCCAATTTTATTTTTTTCTTTGAGTGAGGAATCCATTTCAGCCAGCATATCTTCAGTTCCCGAGATTCTATTCCATCTCTTTTATTCTTTTGGTGATGCTTACGTTTGCAGTTCCTGATATTTTCTCTAAGTTCTCTAGTTCCAGGTTTTTCTCTGTGTTTTCTTTATAGATTCTAATTCTGTTTTCATGCTTTGTAACATTTCCATCATCTGAATGAACGTGGCTCTTATTTGTTTGTTTGTTTCCTCCCTATATGTCTTTAATTGTTCCTCTATGTGGGCAGTTATATTCTTCTGTATTTCTTTGAGGGTCTTGGTCATTTCCTCTTTTTGTTCCTCTAGTAACTGCATAAGCATAGCTTTAACATCATTTTCCGGTGTCTCTGCTGAATTAAAAGCTCCATTGTTTTTGGGTGTTTCTGGTGGTGCCGTGGTATCGTGATTTTTGTTGGGTGAGTTCTTATCTCGACTTTTGGCCATTTGTTTATATATAATCAAGGAGCTGTTTTTTCCTTGAGGCTGAACTTCAGACTGGAACTGTCAATCTCTGGTGTCTGGAGTATTCTTCAAGAAGTTCAGGGAGTTCCAGTGGTTTGAGAAGGTGTGTTGTTGCCTCAGTTGTCCCTGTGGGAGGAAAGGCTGCTGGCACAGTATCGTTCTTGGTGGAGGGGGAGTAAGTGTGTGTGTGTGTGTGTGTGTGTGTGTGTGTGTGTGAACATGTGGGCTTGGAATGTGTCTTGTAGGGAGTGCAAGGGAGTGTATATGCTTGGGCTATGGGGTTTGGGAGCAAGCACAGGAGGGGATGATGGTGCTAGCATGTTTAGCAAGTGCAGATTGCGGGTGCCCAGTCCCTGAGCTGGTTTCCTGAATTCCCAGTGTTCTTCAATCTGTGTTGGGTTGTACAGGCTGTACTTTGAGGTGTTTGGTTGGTGCTGCAGGCAGGACACGTACTCTGTTGTGGGCTCTGTGTGCCTGGCTCTGTGCTCTGTGCTAGAGGTTGTTAGCACCACAGGCTGGTTGCTACTCTGGTCTGGAGGCTTGGCACCTCACTCTCTGCCAGAGGCTGAGTTTCTTGGTTTGAGATGGCGGCTAGGGGTGCTGCTCCTATCTGGACGCTCTGCACTCTGACCTGGGCTTGCTGTTAAGGGCTCCCCTCTGGTCTGGGGACTTGGCGCTTCCTTCTGAGCCAGGGGCTGTGCACCCCAGTCTGGGATGGTATCTGGGGACACTCCAGTCTGGACCGGATACTATATGTCCTGGTCTGGGATGGCAGATGGCGGCACCGTGGGAAGCTGCACGTCCAAATCAGAGCTAGCAGATGTGCACCTGCAATATATTCTTTTATATAGCTTTTTTTTTTCTATTTTCTTTTTTTTTTTAAGACAGTGTTTTTCAGTGTAGCCTTGGCTGTCATGGACTTGGTTTGTAGACCAGGCTGTCCTTGAACTCATAGAGATCCATCTGCCTTTGCCTCACTGAGCACTTGGATTAAAAGTGTGGACTACCACTCCTGGCTCTTTTGTGTTAACTTTATTGTGAGTACACGTGCCTTTTCATCCATTTGTAGATCTGAGGATCACCTGTAGCAATAAGTTTTCTTTTCCTTAACTCTGTAAGTTTTGGGGATCAGTTTTCTGTTTGGAGACAGGCAGTTTCATCTACTGAACTGTCATCTTGCAATTCAAGTAAACAATAAGTTCTTAGTAACCTATGTCATTGTGATTTCTGTAAATTTTGTGAACTTCCTTTTCTTCTTCAACTAGTAAGCAACACCTGCCATTTTTGCATTTGTATCTTCTACATACAATCAGTTAAATCATTGTCTTTATATTTTTCAATATTTATAAAACTCATAGTGTGATGAATTATTCAAAGTTATCTAATGACAAATTCAATTTATTACAATTGATAGTTTCCTCCTGAAAGACGGCACTTCTCAGGTACCCTTTGCAGAATGTGGAAAGGGTTTCCACATCTATAAGTAGATAAATCCCATCTTTCTTCATAGGAATTTTGGCCAATCACTCACAGGGGTGACAAAGATACCCCTTGCCTGTAAATAAATATTCTCCCTCCTTAAGTCAGATCAAGCCTATCTTTCTATCCACTTCTATTTCTGAAGCTGTTTTATATTTTAAATAAATAATCTAACAAGAAATAATGATGTTAGGGAAGAGAAAGCTGAATATAAGATTAGGAAGATTTAGACCATCAGAAATGTAAAAACAACATTTTTTAAAATTTATTTATTTTTATATCAATCACAGGTTAGGTACTTTGCATCCCAGGCATACCCTCCTCCCTCATTCCCTCCCACCCTCCACTCCCTCCCTCATCTCCCTCCTCCCCACCTCCTTCAAGTCCACCAACAGGGGAGGACCTCCTTCCCTTCCATCCAACCCCAGCTCATCCTTTCTCCTCAGGGCTGGCTGCAATGTCCTCCCCTGAGATCTAGCCAGGCTATCACTCCCCGGCTTGTATGGGGGAGGGTCAAAGAGGCAGCCATCAAGATCATGACTGAAACAGTCCCTGTTTCCCTCACTAGGGTCTTCAGTCTGACAACGAGCTATCATGGGCCCCATCTGAGCGGGGGTTCCAGGCCATATCCACACATGGTCCTTGATTGTAGAAACCGTCTCATACAAGACCCCTGTGCCCTGCTCAGTTTGGTCTTTGTGGAGCTCTTGT
>JAQQSO010003104.1:0-13838 GCA_028658305.1 Pachyuromys duprasi
AACTCAATGGAGAGAAACTAAAATCAATCCCACTGAAATCAGGGACTAGGCAAGGCTGCCCATTGTCTCTATATCTCTTCAACATAGTACTTGAAGTTCTAGCTAGAGCAATAAGACAACTAAAGGAGATCAAAGGGATAAAAATTGGGAAGGAGAAGTCAAAGTATCACTATTTGCAGATGATATGATAATATATATGAGTGACCCCAAAAATTCAACCAGAGAACTCCTTCAACTGATAAACACCTTCAGTAAAGTGGCTGGATACAAAATCAACTCAAAAAAATCAGAAGCCCTCCTGTACACCAAAGACAAAAGGGCCGAGAAGGAAATTAGGGAAACAACACCCTTCACAAGAGCCACTAATAACACAAAGTACCTTGGGGTGACTCTAACCAAGCAAGTGAAAAACCTATATGAAAAAAATTTCAAATCTCTGAAGAACGAAATTGAAGAAGATATTAGAAGGTGGAAAGATCTCCCGTGCTCATGGATTGGTAGGATTAACATAGTGAAAATGACTATATTGCCAAAAGCAATCTACAGATTCAATGCAATCCCCATCAAAATACCTTCACAATTCTTCATAGACCTTGAAAGAAAAATACTCAACTTCATATGGAGAAACAAAAAACCCAGAATCTCCAAAACAATCCTCTACAACAACAGATCATCTGGAGATATCTCCATCCCCGACCTCAAGCTGTACTACAGTGCAATAGTAATAAAAACGGCATGGTATTGGCATAGAAACAGAATAGTGGACCAACAGAACCGAATAAAAGACCCAGAAATGAATCTACACACCTATGGAAACTTGATGTTTGACAAAGCTAAAACCATTCAACAGAAAAAAGACAGCATCTTCAACAAATGGTGCTGGTCCAACTGGATATCTGTATGCATAAAAATGAAAATAGATCCATATTTATCACCTTGCACAAAGCTAAAGTCCAAGTGGATCAAAGACCTCAACATAAAACCAGACACACTAAACCGTTTAGAAGAAAAAGTGGGAAAGACCCTAGAACTCATTGGCACAGGAGACTACTTCCTGAATAGCACACCAACATCACAGGCTCTAAGATAAACAATCAACAAGTGGGACCTCATGAAGCTGAAAAGCTTCTGTAAAGCAAAGGACATTGTCATCCTAACGAATTGACAGCCAACAGATTGGGAAAGAATCATTACCAATCCTACTTCTGACAGAGGGCTAATATCCAGTATATATAAAGAACTCAAGAAGTTAAAAAGCAAGAAACCAAATGATCCAATTAAAAAATGGGGTATGGAGCTAAAAAGAGAACTGACTGTAGAGGATTATAGAATGGCAGAAAAACACTTAAAGAAATGTTGAATGTCCTTAGCCATCAGGGAGATGCAAATCAAAACGACTCTGAGATTTCACCTTACACCCTCCAGAACAGTTAAGATCAAAAACTCTAGTGAGAACGCATGCTGGAGAGGTTGTGGTGAAAGAGGAACCCTCCTCCATTGCTGGTGGGAATGCAAACTTGTACAACCACTCTGGAAATCAATTTTGCGCTTTCTTAGACAATTAGGAATAGTGATTGCTCAAGACCCAGCTATACCACTCTCAGGCATATATCCAAAAGATGCTCAAGTACACAACCAGGATATTTGCTCAACTATGTTCGTAGCTGCTTTATTTGTAATAGCCAGAACCTGGAAACAACCCAGATGTCCCTCACTTGAGGAATGGATACAGAAATTGTGGTACTTTTACACAATGGAATACTATTCAGCAATTAAAAAGGAGGAAATCATGAAATTCGCAGGCAAATGGTGGGACCTGGAAACTATCATCCTGAGTGAGGTATCCCAAAAGCAGAAAGAAACATATGGTATATACTCACTTATATAGACCTATAGGATAGGAAGGTCAAGCTATAATCTACACACCTAGAGAGGATATACAGGAAGGAGGACCCAGGTCGGTAAGATCAACGCTTGCTTGGATTAACAAATGGGATGGACATTGGGTGGAGGAGAAAACAAGCAACAGGACAGGAGTATGCGAAGGAGGACCTCTGGGGGGGGGGGCAGTCAATGTAGCGATGTATCAGAGCAGATATTAAGACTCACGATCAAGACTTTGGCAGAGGGCGAGAAGTAATGATTGTTCTCGGGGAGGTGGTGAGTCTTGGGGAGAACAAGAGCTCCACAAAGACCAAACTGAGCAGGGCACAGGGGTCTTGTATGAGACGGTTTCTACAGTCAAGGACCATGTGTGGATGTGGCCTGGAACCCCTGTTCAGATGGGGCCCATGATAGCTCGGTGTAGGACTGAAGACCCTAGTGAGGGAAACAGGGACTGTTTCAGTCATGAACTTGATGGCTGACTCTTTGACCCGCCCCCATTCAAGCCGGGGAGTAACAGAGTAGCTAGATCCCATGGGAGGACAGTGCAGCCTGCCCTGTGGAGACAGGATGAGCTGGGTTTGGATGGAAGGGGAGGAGGTCCTCCCCTGTTGGTGGACTTGGAGGGGGTGGGGAGGAGGGAGTTGAGGGAGGGAGTGGGAGGGTGGGAGGGAATGAGGGAGGGGGTTACACCTGGGATGCACAGTACCTAACCTGTGATTGATATAAAAAATGAATAAATTAAAAAAAACTTATGTTGTTAATATCTTTCAACTTATTTCATATTTTTTTATTAAAAAAAACTTTTTACGAAAGCCTATATGCCACAAAATTTGAAAATCTAAAAGAAATAGACAATTTTCTTAATAGATTCCATGTGCCAAATTAAGTCAAGATATTCTAGAAAGATTGAAGAGTCCTATGTACCCCACGGAAATAAAAACAGTCATCAATAGTGTCCCTTCCAAAAAAAAAAAAGTCCGGGGCCAGATGGATTCAGCACAGAGTTATACAAGACCTTCAAAGAAGTGTTAACTCCAATACTCTTCAAACTATTCCACAAAATAGAAACAGAAGGCATGTTACCAAATTCATTCTATGAAGCCACAGTCACCTTGATACCTAAACCTTACAAAGACCCAACAAAAAAGAAAACTTCAGACCTATCTCTCTTATGAATATTGAAGAGAAAATACTCAATAAAATACTTGCATACCGAATCCAAGACCACATCAAAGATATCATCCACCATGACCAAGTAGGCTTCATTCCAGGCATGCAAAGGGGGTTCAACAGAGAAATCCTTCAATGTAATCCATCATATAAAAAACTGAAGGAGAAAAACCACATGATAATCTCCCTAGATGCTGAAAAAGCATTTGACAAAATCCAACACCCATTCATGTTTAAAGTCTTGGAGAGATCAAGGATACAAGGCAATATACAGCAAGCCTATAGCCAACATCAAACTAAATGGAGAGAAAATTAAATCAATCCCATTGAAATCAGGGACAAGGCAAGGCTGCCCACTATCTCCACATCTCTTCGTCATGGATTGGTAGGATTAACATAGTGAAAATGGCCATCCTGACAAATGCAATCTACAGATTCAATGTAATTCCCATCAATATACCAGCACAATTCTTTACAGACCTTGAAAGAAAATTTCTCAGCTTTATATAGAGAAACAAAAACCCCAGAATTTCCAAAACGATCCTGTACAACAGCAGATCATCTAGAGGTATCTCCATCCCTGATCTCAAACTGTACTACAGAGCAATAGTAATAAAAACCACATGGTATTGGCATAGAGACAGAATGGTGGATCAATGGAACAGAGTAGAAGACCCAGAAATAAACCCACACACCCATGAATACTTGATTCTTTACAGAGAAGCCAAAACCATTCAATGGAAAAAAAGACAGATTCTTGAACAAATGATGCTGGTCTAACTGGATCTCTACATGCAGAAAAATACAAATAGATCCATATTTATCAGTATGCACAAATCTAAAGTCCAAGTGGATCAAAGACCTCAACATAAACCCAGATACACTAAATCTGTTAGAAGAAAAAGTGGTGAAGATCCCAGAATTCATTGGCCTAGGAGACAACTCCTTGAACAGAACACCAACAGCACAGGCTCTAATATCAACAATCATTAAGTGGGACCTCATGAAACTGAAAAGCTTCTGTAAAACAAAATACACTCTCATCAAAACCAAACGACAGACTACAGACTGGGAAAGGATCTTCCCCAACCCTATATCTAACAGAGGGCAGATATCCAGAATATATAAAGAACTAAAGAATTTAAAAAGCAATAAATCAAGCAGTCCAATTAAAAATGGGGTACAGAGCTAAACAGAGAATTATCTGTAAAGGAATATAGAATGACAGAGAAACACTTAAGGAGATGCTCAACATCCTTAGCCATCAGAGAGTTGCAAGTCAAAACGACCCAGAGATTTCACCTTACACCCATCACAATGGCTAAGATCAAAACTCAAGTGACAACACATGCTGGAGAGGTTGTTGAGAAAGGGGAACCCTCCTCCTTTGCTGGTGGGAATGTAAACTTGTACAATTACTCTGGAAGCCAATCTGGCGCTGTCTCAGACAATTTGGAATAGCGCTTTCTCAAGATCTAGCTATACCACTCCTAGGTGTTTATTCAAAAGATGCTCAAGTACACAACAAGGACATTTGCTCAACCCCGTTCATAGTAGCTTTATTTATAATAGCCAGAACCTGAAAACAACCCAGATGTTCATCAACTGAGCAATGGATACAGAAATTGTGGCACTTTTACACAATCCGATACTACTCAGCAATTAAAAACAAGGAAATCATGAAATTTGCAGTTAAATGGTGGGATCTAAAAAGATCATCCTGAATGAAGTATCCCAGAAGCAAAAATTGACACACGGTATTGGTATTTACTCACTTATAGTGAGTACTAGACCTATACAATAGGATAAACAAACTGAAATCTGTGCACCTAAAGAAGATAAACAAGAATTAGGACCCTGGGTAAGATGATCAACCCCTATTTAAAAAGACAAATGGGATGGGCATTGGAAGTAGGAAAAAACAAGTAACAGGACAGGAGCCTACCACTGAGGGCCTCTGAAAGACTCTACCTAGCAGTGTATCAAAGCAGATACTGAGACTCATAAGGAAACCTTTGGCAGAGTACAGGGAATCATATGAAAGAAGGGTGAGTTAGTGTGACCTGGAGAGAACAGGATCTCCACAAGGTCCAAATATATCTGTGCACAGGGGTCTTTGTGAGACTGTATCTCCAACCAAGGATCATGTATGGATACAACCTTGAACCCCTGCTTGGATGTAGCACATGGTAACTCAGTATCGAAGTGGGTTCCCTAGTAAGGAGAACAGGGACTCTTTCTAACATGAAATAAATGGCTGCCTCATCGACCTCCCCACCACCACCCGTGGGAGGAGCAGCCCTGCTCTACCACAGAGGAGAACTTTGCAGCCAGGCTTGAAGATACCTGATAAGCTAGGGTCAGATGAAAGGGGAAGGGGTCCTCCCCTATCAATGGACTTTGAAACAGGTAGGGAGAAGGTAAGGGAGGGAATGGAATTGGGAAGGAATGAGGGAGCAGGATACAGCTGGGATACAAAGTTAATAAACTGTAACTAATATTAAAAAATAAATAATAAAATACCCTCAAAAATAAAACAACTTGCTTTTTAACCACTGCTCAAATAACAGACTCTCCTGGTAAATGGCTGGATGGGGAAACAAAGGCTTTAACATTTATATAAATTTTGACTGTCCACGATAGTGAATTATGGTTTCTAAATGCAAGTTTTAAATATCTGAGACAGTGCTTTATGGTATGTGAAAATGTCAGAATTTTAAAATAGTAATCAGTGGATTTCTGATATACTATGGAAACCACCTGGTGCAAGCATGGGCTCTTCTCATAGTTACAGAGTCAATCTTTTTAATGCCCTCTCATTGCAGCTGAAGAAATATTTCAGTGCTTCTCATTGTGCTGAAATCTTATTTTTCATTATATATACAGACAGAGGAAACACTGTTCATTTTTCATGATTTTAGCCCAGAACCATCCTTTTTTGTGCCCAAGTTTTAGGTATAGCTATAACGCATGAGTCTAACCCAGCTCTTTACAGACACTTGTTACCTGCTTTTCCTACAGTAAGGAATGCAGTGTGTATCCACATGGTGTTCCTGTTAACATATTTGAACGTTCATCTCATTTAGTAAAGTTTTTTTCAATATATTTTAAACTTCAAGGAATTAAGACTTGATCCACCTACCACAGGTCAAACAGACTCTAGATTAATACTTCTGTCAATTAATAATTCAATCTTTTCTGCCTCTTGCCTATCTCTGAGGATGGGTTCTTTTCTTTCTCTTGTCTTGGGACTCCTCCTACCTCCTGCTGTGGGGGGCTATTTAACTATAGTTTCTCCATCTTGTGAAAGCATTCCTAAGGGTACTTTACTTGAAAAATAAATCAGGTATACTGGGAATATTCCCTTCACGTACTATATAACAACACAACTACCAGGACCACAGGCTTATATGTCTGTTTCCTGCTCACAGAGATGTGCATAGAATGAGCTTTCCAGAAGATACTTCTCAGTAAAGGATCATTCTAAGGCAGAATTTTTGCTCCAGTGAACAAATATGGCACATAAAGCATGAACAGAAAAATAGGAAATATGAAAAAGCTGAGTGACTTCTCCACAATATCATACATAAACAACAAATAAGCACAAACATAATCAGAGAGATAAAGTGGCCTATGAATACTTCAGAAAGTAAAGAGATGAATAACCCAAAGGAAGATGGAATCAAACTGTGAATTTGACTGGGCATTGAGACAAGAATCAAGAGTGCACAGGAGAACTTGAGTGAGGGATCAAAAGAGGAATACAAATAAAACATTCAGTAACAAAAAAGACAAATCCTAAGACAAAATTCAGATTCAAAAGGAGGAGAAGGACAAATGTAAATGTTGGAAATAAAAACCACTAAGCCTCAAATCACACCACAAAGCACTGTTTCCAGGAGAACTAAGTAGACTACAGAATATCAGACATGAAGGACGTGACTTTGAGAACACTGCATTAAAATATCAGTGAGAAACATATAAGCCATAACTATGACCACAGTCTCCAAACTCTGAGACACTTTGAAGAAACGAAAGCCATAGCATGTGGGATATGAGAAGCTTAGATTTGTACTAAGGACATGGGGATACTCAACTAATTTTAGCTGAAAATCTCCAAACCAGGGGAAAGAAACATTCAAACAAAAGACACTTAGATGTCTAAATAGAGGTGAGGAGAGTGGAAAACTTCTTTGACACATTAGAGTCAATGTGTCAAAACTAAATAAGCCTGAGTATGCAATTCCACCACGGAGTAGACACAAAAGTTGGTGGTTTCTCACACTTATTTCTTTCCTACTACACATAAAAGGAAGAGAATTGTAAATATTTATAGATGTGTAATGAAAGATGACAGTTTCAAATGGTCTTTTACATTTCTCTGTATTTAGCTCAATATTCTCAAAGACATTGCATGTTCACAGAAGAGCAGGTACTGTCCTGTAGCCACAACAACCACTGCACATTCACAAGAAGTACTCACAGAAAGTCTTCCCATAGTATACTTGGTTCTTTGTCCAAATCATATACAAATCTGAAGGGTGCTTCCAATGTGATGTAAATGGGGATAAATGCACCTAGGATTATGTCTGCCTTCATGTAGGTGTTGGGTTGCAGCCAGTACTCAAAACAGCTGCGGTGAATCACCTCCGTTGATGTAAACGGAGATTGCAGGAGTAGGAAGAGACAAAGCAAAGGAAAGGACATGTCAGAGTCTTCACAACACAGAGACAATGCCCTGCATCTAGGTTGATCCAAGGAGATTATTGGCTTAGGTCAGGCAGCAGGCTCAGACTTTAACCTTGTCTGAGAAGTCTTTGTTATCTACAGCTGCTTCCTACTGTTAATTCAGGTTCTCAGTTTGTACAACCAATACTTCTCATGACAAACCCACTCACAAACTGAAGCAAAGTCCAGACAATAGAGTGTGGGTCACAATGCTAAGATATTTCTGTAAATGTAACCAGAGTCACTCTGAATTTCCCGGCTTTTTATTATTGTATTTTCCTCTCCTGCCTGTGTTCTGGGGATTCATAACCCTGGGGCTCTACACCTGCATCAATGATGTGGGTGAAAAACATGTTTGGTTCTTTCTTTCTTCCCCAATCTGTATTTCATCATGGTCCACAGTGACTTTGGAGAGCCCCATAGGCTGAAACAGAACTGTAGGACATCTAAAAACAGCTTGCTTGTTTTGGATTGCTGCTATGAAAGGAGGTTTGAACATGTAATTTAAAAATTAGCTCTATTTCACAAAGCTGCACTTAAAATATTTCAAGATTGGCAGCTGGTGGTGTCAGTCTCTTGGGTCTGCCATTCAGAAGCACATTAGCCTTGGATCTATCTTTACTTCCTAAGCTGTTGTCTTCTCTTTGCTCCAATAATTATAAAGTTGTAAAAAATTAGTAAAGATATTACAGTCACACGATTACACGTGATCATGTTCTATGTCACCCTTTCATAGTATTAAGATTCTCAAGCCTTAATCTCACAATCTGTGTTCTGCTAATAGCACACTCTTATACCAGCCACTCCACAATTACATTTTGTAATAAATCCAATGTTGAGTTCGGAAACATCAAAACAACATAAGAAGTCACAAAAATCCTGGAAAGCATGATCTTTATTGGAATTATACACCCAAAACTGACCAGTTTGGGAAAAAGCAGATTTAAACTGACATTCTGAACATTCCTCATAGTAAATATTTAAGCAGATGACAAAATCCTACTGCATTGAGGCTGCAACTCATCAATTAGGGCCTCAGAACAGATATTGGAGCTGAACTGTGACACTTAAGTAAAATTGTACAGCATTTTTATAAGTTGGAAATACAAAGCAAGGGCAGCAGGTTGGTCTATAGCTTTTTCCAGTCAAACTTTGGCACAGAGCTTTGAGCAAGGAAGTAAATGTTAATGACAGAGTCTTATCCAGGACATAGGGTTTCTGGATTCTTGCCTCAGCCTTTGCTGTCACATCTTCTCCTGGACTTCTGGTCCCAAATTCAGAATTCTACAGGAACGAAAGAGGGTAAAAGCTGCTCATAATCAATTTAAGTCATGACAGGCAACACATTTACAATTTGTGTGCCTCGGTTTAGATGATCAGCAACTTCCTTGTTACATTCATTACCTGCTAACAAAGAAACATGAAATACCAGAAGAGGAAGATTGGGAGTTGGTTCTGGGGCTTGGGAACATGTAATCACTTTTAACCCTGCCAGAAAGAAGGAGGTTGATCCTGAGATGATTTGACTCTGGCAGCTGTCTCCTAACAACTAAAAAGAATACTTTATGTCTATACTTTTTCTGCTATTCTTTAATACTGTTTATCATAAACATGCTTGATATAATTTTGCGATAATATTATACATTAGTGTTACTGTAATACAATATATACAGTATAATACAAACAAAATTCTGAAATGTTACTTATGTAAAAACAGCTTATGAAAAAGTGGTCATGAATTTTTAAAAGACCACAAAGTGTTTGCTGGATGCTTTGAAAAGAGGAAAGTGAAAGAAAATTAATTTGTTTTTAATATACAAACAAACAATAAATAAATGGATGGATGGATGGATAGATAGATAGATAGATAGATAGATAGATAGATAGATAGATAGATAGATAGATAGATAAATGAGCCATTCCCAGAGGATCAACAAATAACAGGAAAGTTACTGACTTGGCCAGGCAGTGGTTTCTCTCAGAGTTTGGGTACTCTTGACTTGGGCAAGGTTTAGGGTTAGGGTTAAGGTTGATGCACTCCTGCTGATCTCTGGGGAGGAAGACAATCAACATCTTAGCTTGTGCTATTATTTACTAATTGCACATTTAATTCATCAGAGTGCTTTCCGATGATATGTGTACCCTGGAATATTCTGCTTCATGATAGTGCCAAAATCCTGAACTCTTTATGAATCCCAAAATAGCAATATTTTGACTTCTTCCTTGCTGATTCGTATGCCCTTGATCTCCTTTATCTGACCTCTGGTAGTCTCATGAGGTCTCATTTAATAATTTTATAATGTAATAATTGTTGATCTTAGAGTTGAGCAGTTAATATTCTGTTCAGGAAGTTGTCTCCTGTGCCAATGGATTCAAGGCTCTTCCCCACTTTCTCTTCTAACATATTTAGTGTATCTGCTGTTATGTTAGGTCTTTGATCTACTTGAGTTTGAGTTTTTTTGCAGGGAGATAAATATGATCTGTTTGCATTTTTCTACATGCAGAGATACAGTTGGACCAGCACCATTTGTTGAAGATGCTGTCTTTTAAAAATTTTGTTGTTTTGGCTTCTTTGTCAAAAATCAATTGACCAAAGGTATGTGTGTTTATTTCTGGGTTTATTCCATTGATCAACCTGTCTAACTCTATGCCAGTACCATGCAGTTTTGATTACTATTTCTCTGTAGTATAGCTTGAAATCAGGGATGGAGCTAAGTCCAGAGGTTCTTTTATTGTATAGTATTTTTCAAACTATTCTAGTGTTTTTTTGTGTTTCCATTTGAAGTTTAGAATTGTTCTTTCAAGGTCTGTAAAGAACTGTGTTGATATTTTGATGGTGATTGCATTGAATCTGTAGATTGCCCTTGGTTAGATGGCCATTTTCACTATGTTAATACTACAGATGCAGGAGATTGGGAGATCTTTCCATTTTCTGACATCTTCAGTTTCTTTCTTCAGACACTTGGTCTTTTCATATAGGTCTTTCACTTGTTTGGTTAGAGTCACACCAAAATACATTATAGTATTTATGGCTAAATGAATGGTGTAGTTTTCCTGAGTTCTTTCTCAGTACATTTGTCCCCTGTGTATGGGAGGGCTACTGAATGTTTTTAATTAATCCTGTGTCCAGGTGATTTGCTGAAGCTGTATATCAGCTATGGGAGTTCTCTGGTGGAATGTCAGGGGTTGCATACACAGACTACCATATCATCTGCAAAAAAGCAATATTTTGACTTCTTCCTTGCTAATTTGCATGTCTTTGAACTCCCTTAGTTTTCTTATTGCTCTAGCTAGAACTTCAAGTACTATATTGAATAGGTATGGAGAGAGTGGGCATCCTTCTCTTGCCCCTGATTTTAGTGGAATTGCTTTGAGTTTTTCTACATTTATTTTGATGCTTGCAAACGGCTTGCTGTATATAGCTTTTATTATGTGTAAATATTAACCTTGTATCCTTGATTTCTGTAAGACTTTCATCATGATGGGGTGTTGGATTCGGTGAAAGACATTTTCTGCATCTCATAATATGATCATATGATTTTTTTTCTTTGAGTTTGTTAATATGGTAGATTAGATTGATGGAGTTTTGTATACTGAACCATACATGCATCACTGGGATGATGTATATGATGTGTTCCTGGATTCATTTTGTATTTTATTGAGTAGATTTGCATCAATGTTCATGCATAAAATTTGTCTGAAATTCTCCTTCTTGGTTGTGTCTCTGTGTGTTTTAGGTATTAGGGTGAATGTGACATCATAGACTGAATTTGACAATATTCCTTCTGTTTCTATTTTGCGGATTAGTTTGATCAGCATTGGTATTAGCTCTTCTTTGAATGTCTGGTAGAATTATGCGTTACAACCATCTGGATCTCGGCTATTTTTGGTTGGGAGATTTTTATGGACTCCTATTTCCTTAGCAGTTATTGTGCTGTTTAACCTTTTTCCTGATCTTTATTTAGCTTTGGTCAGTGAAATCTCTCCAGAAAATCATCTATTTTCTTTAGATTTTTGAATTTTGTGGAATGCAGTCTTTTGAAATAAGACCTAATGATTTTGGAGGGGGGATTTCCTCATTGTCTGTTGTTATGTCCCCATTTTTGTTTTTGATGTTATTGTTTTTGATACTCTTCCTCTGCCTTCCAGTTAGTATGGATAAGTGTTTGTCTAGCATGTTGATTTTCTTCAAGAACCAGTTGTTGGTTTTATTGTTTCTTTGTATCAATCTCTTTGTTTCCAATTTAGTGATTTCAACCATGAGTTTGAATATTTCCTGTCATCTACTCCTAGTTGTTGTGTTTGCTTCCTTCTGTTGAAGAGCTTTCAAGGCTGCTGATAAATTACTAGTATGGAAGCTCTCCAATTGGATTATGTAGGTACTTTATTTTCTAAAAATACTAAGAACTTTTCTCTTAGCATTGCTTTCATTGTGTCCCATAAGTTTGGAGATGTTGTACCTTCATTTTCATTGACAACTGGAAAGTCTTTAATTTCTTTTTTGTTTCTTCCATGACACTGTGATGGATGACAGAGTTGTCCAGATTCCAAGAGTTTTTAGGCTTTATGTTGTTTTTTTTTTTGTTTGTTTGTTTGTTGTTGTTGTTCTTGAAGTCCAGCTTTAATCCATGGTTGTCTGATAAGATTCAGAGGGTTATTTCGATTTTCTTATATCTGCTGAGGCTTGCTTTGTGACTGCATATATGGTCAGTTCTGGAGAAGGATTTATGAGCTCCAGAGAAATGTCCTGTAGATATCTGTTAGGCCCATTTGATTCCAGATGTCAGGTAGTTTCTTTATCTCCTTATTTATTCTCTGTCTTGATGATCTGTCTCTTGGAGAAAGTGAGTGTTGAATTCTCCTACTATTCATGTGTGGGCTTCAATGTGTAATTTAAGCTTTAGTAATATTTATTTCATGAATGAGGCTTCCCTTTCATTTGGGTCATAGATGTTCATAATTGAGCGGTTGTTGAGGTGGATTTTTCCTTTGACAAGTATTTCTCATCTCTTTTGATTAATTTTGGTTGAAAGGCTATTTTATGAGCTATAAAATGGCCACTCCATCTTGCTTCTTGGGACTGTTTGTTTGGAAAACTTTTTCCAGCCCTTTACTGTGAGGTATTGTCTATCTTTGTTCATCACTATTTTTTAGTGTAATCACCAACACCTAAAAACAGTCTTTGTCTAGTATCCATAATGACCCATCAAGACACACAATCAGAAATACTCTCCACAAGAAAATACACAGTCAACACACTTTCCTAAGATTCAGAGAGGGGAACAGAAGTGAAGAAATTGAATATCACAAACCTAAAATAGACAAGTCCAGATAACAAAAGCTAGAATTCCAATCATCCCAAACCCAGATACCTAGACACGAATAAGAAACCAAAATCATTAACACTTAAGATACGAAATCACAACCCTACTAGAGGAGACCGTGAGAAATTCCATATAGCCTCAGACCAACACCACATAAATAACCTCAAAACATAAATAAATCAAGGATATTACAGAGGATATGGATAAAACCTCAATGATATTTATGAACACAAACAGTGAAATAAAATGCAGAAGGCAGTTGAAGACATCATATTAGAAAACTAATCAATAAAATTAAAAACTGACATACACCTAGAAATAAAAAACTGAAGAACCCAGGTATACCACTCTTAGGCATATATCCAAAAGATGTTCAAGTACACAACAAGGACATTTGCTCAACCATGTTCGTGGCTGCTTTATTTGTAATAGCCAGAACCTGGAAACAACCCAGATGTCCCTCAGTTGAGGAATGGATACAGAAATTGTGGTACTTTTACACAATGGAATACTATTCAGCAATTAAAAAAGAGGAAATCATGAAATTCGCAGGCAAATGGTGGGACCTGGAAACGATCATCCTGAGTGAGGTATCCCAAAAGCAGAAAGAAACATATGGTATATACTCACTTATATAAACCTATAGGATAGGAAGTTCAAGCTGAAATCTACACACCTAGAGAGGATATACAAGAAGGAGGACCCAGGTTGGTATGATCAATGCTTGTT
>JAQQSO010003105.1:0-13838 GCA_028658305.1 Pachyuromys duprasi
AGCGTAAGCTTATAATACTAAAGATAACACATTTTCTGGCCATAGGTCTACAGAAATTTAACTTAAACTGAGGGAGAAATATCCCTCTGTGATAACTAACCCTAGTAGTTGCAGAACATGCTATGAATGCTGCTGGGCTGGTAGAGTAGTTAATAGTCTTATTCACCTGCCACCTATGCATCAGGCAAAATGTGTGCAATGATGCAATATTAGCATGTCTGTCATGGAAACACACAATTATTTTCTGGTTATAATTTTGGCCTCCACTATAGGAAGTAATAAATATCTGGCCTTGCAAGTCAGGTTAAAAAGTCAATGGAATGGATGGTTGCACAGGCCTAAGCACGGAAGATGAAGGTGTTATTCTGATAAATGTTCATTAATGTACCAATCAAATTGCATTCTCAGTAATCATTATATATATATATATATATATATATGTATATATATATATATTCAATAGTAACTATAGATTAGTGCTGCTGTTAGTTTTGTTCAGAGAAGCGCCTTTTGACAGTGGGCAATGATAATTGCAAAGAATCCCACCTTATCAAGTGTTAAGATCTAGTGGCTGTGGGTTATGCTCAGCTAGAAATGGAACATCTAATTCATGTACTTCAAATGTCAAACCTCTTGGCCTGGTGGAGGATTGACTGATGGCTCCTAGATTCAGTGACCCAATCACCCTTGCCAAGCCCAGGGTAATTCTGCAATTAGCCAGTAAGGTCTTCTCATTTCTGATGTACACAAGGGCTACCTTCTCTTTTTAGACTAACATTCCAGTCCCACGGTACCACCACCAACTTCACTTGTGAGAGTGGATGAAAACCCTCCTTTCCACCCAAGACCCTGCCACTGCTCTGCGTTCTTGTAAGACCTTTATTCTCTTACTCTTTTCTGGTCACACCTATCTGTCTTCTTTCTTTACTTGGCTGTGATATCCTCACCTGCTTTGGGGCCACTTTCTCCATGGCCTCCATAACCTCCCTGACTCTGATCATCTTCTTCACCTAATGGCTTCACTGACTGCTCTGTGCCTACCCTACAGGATCCAGTCTACCTCAAGTGTAGGATACCTCCACACCACCAGTCATCATCCAGGAAGTTCTCAAGATCACTTTGTTCCAGCTAATCACAGTGTACTCCACTCATCTCCTCTCAGACCTTCTGTGTCTCTTTTCCTTCTGGGCCCTCACAGGTCCAAGCCTTTCTTCTCTTTCTAGAAAAGCCCCAAATCACTCTGATTACCAGTCCTGCCCTAAACCTGCCATGTTCCTCCCAGTCTCAGCCCCATCTAATATTCCCTCTCACTCCCACCCAGGGCCTGTTGAGGCCCTATGCTCACCCTGGAGTGGTCTTCTAGACCAACCCCACACAGACTCCCAACTCACCATCTTTGTGGTTGGAAGCTCTTTCATAGACATCTTGGGAAACCACCAGGTGGTCAGCTCCACTGAAACAGTTGAGGCAAACCACCTCCCAATGAGGATGGGGACCTTTTCACAGAATGTGAGTGAGTTGACTTGACAGAGTGCTCTAATAGCCAGGAGCTGATAATATAACATCTAAATTGATTCTAAGTATACCTTCTTAATTGCCAGTATCCACTCTGCCCTTTTGGGGGAAAAGCAGCTTTCTCATCACAAAGGGCATGTCCATTGTTAATGGACACTTAGAGCCAAACTTTTGGAGAACTCCCTGCAGAGGTAGTCATAATGCACTGCCAAGGACACTAGACCTCCATTGACTTGGTGGTTCCAGGTAATACCAGAGCTGACTCAGCAGCCTGGAATTTGTTGTCCAGCTATACCAAACCCACAGTGCACATCCTCTTCCTGACCTCTTCCTACAAACCTCAGTGCCAGCCTGGGGAGGGGGTGTGCCTTGGCAAAGAAAGGGCCACACAGGCAAAAGATGGGCGGCTTCACATAAACAACAGCCTTATTCTTCTCTGGAAGAAGGTCTTTTCTATTATCTCTGATATGCATCAGAGCCTGCACATTAGCCCCAAGGCACTATTCCAATGTCAAGATCCCGTATTTGATCCCACAGACCCCTGAGCCTACGTTTTACAGGTCCATGCTTCCTGACAGATGTGTGCCAAGATCAACCCACTGAGAGATCTACAGATATGCCACCCTCTGCACCAGCTTCCAGGGCACTAACTACAGGAGAACTGGCAGACTGATTCACCCACATGCTCTGTAGGGTAGGCACATGAAAAGCCCTTCTATCTCCTAACCTGCTGACACTTTTCTAGGCATTACCTACCTCCAAGGAAAAGACAGAGGTGGTGGCTTAGGTGCTCGATGAACACATCCTTTCTCAATTTGATGTACTGCACACCATCCAAGCAGACAATGGTCCAGCCTTCACTCCTAGGGTCATCAAGCTCATGTCTGAATCTCTTAGCATCTGGAAACTCCACATCCCCTCCTGCCCATAATCCTTGGGAAAGGATGAGACAGCCAAGGGATGCATCAAACAGCAGCTCACCTACTTCTCTCAAGTTCAGGTCATCTTTTCCCTATCTCCTCCCCACTGACTTCACCTGTCTCCAAGGCACCCTGTGCTCTCCTACAGGTTTAAGTCCTTTTGAACTCCTATAGAGAAGGCAATTCCTCCTTAGTCACTGCCTCCCAGACCAGATTCCCCACTGGCCATGTACCTAACTACCTCTCCCTCCTATGGCTTCTTCTCTGCTCACATGCTCATATCTATCTGCCTGCACCCACACCAAAGGACCCCACTGTTCCGGAGTCTGCCCCACTTTCCCCGGGGGGACCCAGTACTTCTCAGGCAGTGATCTCCCAACTATCTAGAGCCTCCCCAGTAAAGGACCCTACACTGTGATCCTCATCACCCCTTCAGTTGCCAAGCTCCTGTCACAGAAGTGCTGGTGCCACCTCTCCAGGTTCAAGGGGACACCTACTCACAATGAGTAATCTGTAAAACTGGGACCTTCCACTTCCTGTTCCTCCAGAAAACCCCAACGATGGGTCAGGATGTCTAAACCGGGGGTCTCCCCTGCCTCAGTTGCTGGTAGTCTCCACTTTTCCAAATGTTCATCCCAATAAAAGGACCCCTTATTCTCATTTGTCTATTTTTTCTTCTTTGCCTTCTTAGGATTTCAGTAGTCTCCCTGGTAATGATCATTAAATACTTCTTCACCCAAACCTCCTGCTGAGCATAGACCCACTGACTCCTAACTCTCCCAATCCATACTGTCGCTTTTTAGCAGGCAGGTGCATACATGCATGAACCAGCGCCCATATATCCAAAGAGGTCAGGATATTCAGTTGAAGTCCCTGGACATGCCACCCTCCCCAAAGTGGTCTAGTAAATTCCATTCTTCTCTCCTTCACCAACTGCCCTGCTGGGACTGACTCTACAGAAAAAAGGAACCAAAAAACCGAGTACCTGTATTCCTGGCATTCCTGATGTCTGTCCTAAATGCCTCACCTGAGCTAACCTGCTTCCCCAAGCCCCTAACCATACCTAGACAAACCCAGCATGTGATAAACAGGTCATTTTCCTTTGTTTGTAATCTATAAAAACTTTGTTGCAACTTTTTCTAGTTTCATCCTCTGGGACTGGTGAACTCACCTGGGAGACCATTCTTAAATAAACCTGCCTTTATTTTTTATTTATTTATTTATTTTTACTTTTAACTTGACTTGTCTTATTTTATAGGTGAAGATAGCCTATCACTTTTGAGTGCAAGTTCTTTTCAAGAACAGAAAATGCCATTTGTTCTTTTACACATATTTGAACTTCACTGAGTGTGATCTTTTTCCTAGGGTATATTTCCATTTTTCTAAGGTACATCTGGCCTTTCCTTAAAGGCACTCATTTTCTTACCAATTGCAACCTGTCTTCTAGCACAAGCCATGATGGTTACATTAATCTTACCAATGTCCTTTTCCTCTTCTCATTGTAGCTCATGCACTTCTTTCTGCTAAATTTCTTTTTCATTGCAGACCTATGTAACACTGATGACCAATAGCCACAAAATCGAATCAATATCAGATTGTCTTTAGGTATCCTCTACCAAGGTAACCAATTGTTCCATTACCTTTGAACTTAGACTCTAGCAAGTTCCTAGGGCATAGGCAGAAAACAGTAATATTTTGCCAAAATATTACAAGACCGGCCTCTAGCTTGGTTGCTATTATTGTTCCCTCTGAAACCTCTTTAGAGAGGCCTCTACAGTTCTCATGGTTCTCTGTGATACTGACTTTTAGGCTCTGCCTACTACTGTGATGATCCATTAAGTTCCACTTATAGGATTTAATCACTTTCTGAGTACAAAATTACAAACTCTTTCACATGATTCCAACAATCTGAATAATCACTGTAGCCTATTTCCTGATACCAAAGTTAGTTTTAGTTATATTTCTCTTGCTGTGATAAATAACACCATGACCAAAGTCTATCATACAAAGAAGGATTTATTTGGGTTTATGATTCCTGAAGAATAAGAGTCCATCATGGTGGAGAAAAGACATAGTAGTAAGACAAGGAAGGTGAAAACTGTAAAGACCAAATAAGGACAGCAAACTCATAATAGAATGAGGTCTTAAGGTCTAAAAGCCACACTACCAATGACCTACTACTTCTGGCCACATCTCCTAAGTTGCCACTAACAGTACCACCAACTTGTGAAAAAAAATTTTTTTTTCGTTTTGGTTTTTTGAGGCACGGTTTCTCTGCATAGTCCTGGATGTCCTGGACTCACTTTGTAGACCAGGCTGGACAGAGATCCTGCCTCTGCCTCTCTGAGTGCTGGGATTACAGGATTGCACCACTGCCCCTGCTTACTTGTGACATTCATAAACATATAGCCTATCGGTTGTAATTTAATATCCGCAAATCATTATGTTATGTGAAATTGAAACTGGTAAATAACATCAGCATATATATTAAAATATTACTACTAATATTTATAAGTTAAGAAAGTCTGGTAGTGAGTGATATAACCCCAATATTGGAACTATTGTTTTAATAGTTGTGGTTGATCTCTCAGGAGAAAAGAAAAACTGAACACAAGATTTCTATTCTCTGAGAAAGATTTATTTGCATACTGGCTATATTGTTTCATTTTTTTAAGTGTCTCACATGACAAATGGTTAAATTGGAAATTTATAAATACATGGTTGTATGTATAAATACTTGGTTCTTGTGTTCTAGGTTGACACTTTCTAAACTAAAATCACATGATCCTCATAATTAGAATGAGATCACTATATACTTTTGACATCTATTCATAGGAAAACAAATTTAACCATTTATTTTCATTTGGAGAATGGTGTTGGGTTTGGGCCAATGAGTAATGTATATTTCACTCCCAAAACCATCCTTGTGCTCATGAACGCAAAGAATACCTATCAAATTTTAAAAACAGTTTTTAATAGTGAATATTAAATGTTAAATATTAATCTATTTTGCCTAAAGTATATTTGGAATTTTGTTATCTTTGCTCATGTAATTTTCTGAGAAATATTACTCAATATTGATTAAACAGAAAGTTGATACTATGTTATCTCTACAGATCACTTATAATAGATGATGGTGATGTTGATTCATGTTATACATGGTGCTTTGAATGAGATGTCTTCCAAAGACTTTAAACTTTGTATACTTGGTCCCAAGTTGATGGACCTGGCAGTTGAAACTTAGGAGGTATCACCAGAAGAACTCCGTCACTGGTGGTGTGGCTTTTAGATCTTAAGACCTCATCATATTATGAGTTTGTTGTCTCTGTTTTGTCTTATGTTTCCTCAACTTCCTCCTCTTGTTATTAATCCCTTAAAATAACATAAATCTTAACATTTTTGGTAACTGCTTGATCAGAAATAATTTATTAAGTTTCAGAGGTGTCTCATCATACTGAGAAAATTATGTTTCATTTACTCTCTTATTGTTTGTGAATATCTTGTTTAATGAGGAAATAATGTCAATGATATGAGAAAAATTTATTTTGTTTTCTATCAATGTTTGCCCACCAAGAATAAATATTACATAAGTTTCTTCCACCTTTAGTGTACCCCACCTGATAAAACTTTATTTACACAAAGGCTCTGTCCTGTTCCCAAAATTTCATGGTCTGGATCATCTAATTTCTCCCCACCCCTTCCCTTCATTTATTTTGCAGTGATTAATTTAAAGCTAGCCCAATATGAAGACTGTGATGTCAGAATTTAGACAGAGGTAAAAAGACATAGTCACCCCTGGCTTCAGATAAATAAACTCTTGTCCTGGTGTCTTGCTAGTCTGGTTTTGGTTTCGTACACCATTTGCTAAAAAAAGAAATTACCTTGCTTAATTACTTTCATAATGCTCATACACAGGGTAATTATCTATGCAGAACCAAGAGAAAAGAGGAGCCCTGTCGAATGTTTCAGTCATGATCTTGATGGCTGACTCTTTGACCCTCCCCCATACAAGCCGGGGAGTGACAGAAGGGCTAGAACCCAGGGGAGGGCATTGCAGCCAGCCCTAAGGAGACAGGATGGGCTGGGTTTGGATGGAAGGGGAGGAGGTCCTCCCCTGTTGGTGGACTGGGAGGGGGCGGGGAGGAGGGAGATGAGGGAGGGAGTGGGAGGATGGGAGGGTATGAGGGAGGAGGCTACGCCTGGGATGCAAAGTACCTAACCTGTGATTGATATAAAAATAAATTAATTAATTAAAAAAAAAGAGGAGCCCTGTCAAATACCCAAATAGAATCTATTTTTCAGACTCCTAATCTTAGGGTGTCTTCCATACCAAGGAGAATTAGCTGTTACTTCTGCTTTCTCTGAGGCTTGGTCTTCTGTATTTTTCAGTTGTTCAATTCATTGTCCATCCCAGAGAATGTATTGGATAATATTCTAAATGACATTAACGTTCTTGGGGGTCCTTATCCTGGACTTTAAATGATATCCACCTGAGCTCATATTACTTGACAAAATAACTGAGGACTCAGAAGTGCCCATGACCATCCAACACATTGTCTCCTTTGAGAGAAGGAATGTTTCCAATCCCCATCTAACATGGAACTCCAGTCAGGTCCCACTTCCATTGGAAGAAGGTAAAATAGGGAATTAAGCTCCAAAGGACTTGGTACTTTCATCTCATAAGGCTGGATGGAGATTTTCATTCCCAGAACCAGGGCAGAGGTTTATCCTACCACTCCTAGGATAAACAAACAAGACAAAGCCAAACAACCCCACTGGAAACCAGACTCCAAGGATTGAATCATTTCCCCAGGGATAAAGGATAAAAGAGAACAGACTAACCACACAAAGATTGTTAGAAAAGGTCACTCTGTTGCTTGATTGCCTCCTCACCCCATTTCTGGCTGTTGAACCTTTAAGCTATGAATAGCTAAGTGTAGACACCTGGAGGTAGGCTGCATGTAAGGAGAGAAGACTTGTTCAGTTTTCTGTTTCTGTTTCTTTTCTTTTTTCTTTTTTTTTTTTTAGCAACGCTAGAATGTAGGGGAAAACAGAGGTAGATCTAAGTTTTCTAAAGTCAAGAAAATGTGAAATCAAACTTGTTTACATTCAACCTAGCTAAGGGTATAAAATTAAAAGAGACAGCTACAAGTGATCTAAGAAGGAAAGTTTTGACTCTATACAGAAAAATTTTAATTGTTGCTGGCACCCATAAAGGGAATTAGATGTATGGAACACATATGCATATCTTTAGGGTTATGGCCAAGTGTTACCTCCCACTCATATATCTCCCCCTAGTCCAGATACTAATCCCTGCATCCTTAACATGTATATAAAAGTTCTGCTGGTCTTGCAGGAGACATTGTTCTTTAGAGTCTCCAAGGACTGTCGTTGGTTGTGGAGAAAGGTGATAGGAGTGCTGTTTGTGGAGTTCTGGGTGGAGGTCAGTGGTAGAAAGATTTCCTGAGCAAGTACTGCATTCCCTGTGCCACAACGATAGGCAAATGGAAAGGTTTCTTAATATTTTTCAAAGCCAGTGTGCTGTTGGGTTACAGTGGTTAGGTCTAGGAATTTCATGTGAATTTGTAGCAGCCTACATACAGATACTAGACAAATTATTGCCAGTAGCATCCAGTCTAGAAGCAATGAAAGATCATTCTGCTTGTGTCATGCTGAAGAGGAGGCCTCTGCTGGGTCTTAGTACCTGCTCTTTCAAACTGGAACCATTTGCTTTTTTTGTTGTTGTTTTGCTGTGTTTTTGGTTTTGCTGTGAAGAAAGCAGGCTAAGGGTAAAGTATATTCCTTCTTTGCTATATTACAGTAGAAAAAAATACCCAAAGAGAACATTTACTCCAAAGGTTTTCCCTGAACATCGAGTCTTCATTAAGGTCAGACTTGGCATTAAAGAGTCGTATTGTCACATGGAATCAAATAGGTAATTTGAGCAGGCTTCTGTGTCTTCACAGCAGCAAATGAGAACAGAGAGAAGACAGGTACCTCATATCACTTCAGTACAGAATAACTGAATCACCAGAGCACCCTCTGAAGAGGGAGAAAATGAAGACTTAAATACATTCCAATGTACTCATTTGTCCTACAGATTAAACAGTCATCATCAAAAGCTCCTCTAGACTGTATCCTTACCCACTGGAATATCTTCAAACCATCGGCCTTAAGAAAGGTCCATACATTTCTATGTTTGGGCTTGGCCTACATGTAGTGAAGGATAAATAATAATAACAGTAACGACAACAACAATAATATTAATAATAGGCTCTGGTGAGAAATAGCAGTCAGAGTATTTAACCACATTATGAATAATTAAGGGTAGGAAGTCTTATCAGAGGTGAGGAGATCTTGGACTGGGTTGAGAGCTTGATGGGCTGGTTTCTTGCTGGGTAAAATTCAAGTAGCTGTAGCAGGTTTCCTCATTTCCTAAGTACCTCCTAATATCTACCAAGTATTTTCAATGAAAGAAATGCTTTTAGGGAAGCCTCCAGGAGCAACAGAGGGGCAAATTCCTGGAGCAGAAACCTCTCATTTCTTCAGCATCAGGAGAACAAAGAGCTATGCATGGGAGCTCTGAAGTCACACTGACATGTCTAAGTACCTGGGGTGGTTCTTCCTCTAGATTCTCAGTTACCATGCTTTAGAAGTGAGAATGGCTTCTACTTTCATGGCTGTCCTTTCCAAACTTGTTCAATTGGAGATGAGTGACACCAGAGGAACAACACTGCCTGTAAGCTGCTGTTGACAATACAATGATGACTCTAAGAGTTTCTCTATAAGCTGCGGTTGACGATGCAATGATGACTCTAAGAGTTTATCTGAGATTTATGAAACTGACTAATGGGAGAATTTCTGATATGGTAAATAGTAAATAGGTCCCAGGGAACAGGACAGAAGCCTACCACAGAGGGCCTCTGAAAGGCTCAATTTTGGGCAGAGTCCAGGGAATCTTATGAAAGAAATGGGAGATAATAAGACCTGGAGAGGACAGGAGTTCCACAAGGAGAGCAACAGATCCAAAAAGTCTGGGCACAGAGGTCTCTTCTGAGACTAATACTCCAGCCAAGGACCACTCATGGAGATGGCCTGGAACCCTTGCACAGAGGTAGCCCATGGCAGTTCAGTGTCCAAGTGGGTTCCATAGTAAGAGGACAGGGACTGTCCTGCTCTTTGATCACCTCCCCGTGCTGGGGGAGCAGTCTTACCAGGCCACAGAAGAAGACAATGCAGCCACTCCTGATGAAACCTGATAAACTAGGATCAGAGGAAAGGGGAGGAGGACCTCCCTTATCAGTGGGCTGGGAAGGGATACAGGTGGAGGATAGGGAGGGAGGATGGGATTGAGAGGGGAGGAGGGAGGAAGGAGGTACAGGGAGGGATACAAAGTGAATAAGCTGTAATTAATAAAAATGAAATAATTTTAAGAAGGAAAATAAGATGACTCTTCCCACATCAAAGAACACTGAATATCAGACGAATCCCTCATGCACATACTCATAGGTTAAGCTCATCAAGATAGTTCCTCAATGAAAATCTTTCAGGTGGGTTGAAGCTGTGTCAAGTGGGTAATTTGAAAAAAAAGCACACATTTCTCTTTTCTTTTTTTCTTTCTTCCTATCATTCTTTTCCCTTTCTGTCCTCCCCTTTCTTCTTATCTTCCTACCTGTTGCCCTTCTGCTTCTGTTCCCCTCTCCATTCTCATTCCTTCCCTTCCGATCCTTTCTCTTTTAACTGTGTGCCTTCCTTTTTCCCCTTCCTGTCTTATCTTTCCCTTTCCTTTGTCTTCCCCTTGTACCTTTCCTCACCCTCCCATTTCTCCTCAAATCCCTCCCTTTCTTACTTCCCTCTTATCTCTTCTTTACCCGGTTAACCCTCTCCTATCACACCCACTGCACTCCTTACATTTATTTCCTTTTCCATCCTCCTTCCATTCTAGCCCAGTCTCCCCATTTCTCCAGGATTACAAATTTTGGATAAAAAGTGACCATATTTTAGCCAAAAGGAAGAATCTAATGCTTTTTAATTTTGAAGTATATAAAACATATTAGATATAATACTACAAATTTAATATTCTGTGCATGGAATTTAAAAAGATGCCTGCTATGTGAGTCCCTAAATAAACACTTTTGAGGATGTTATGTAAAGCTTGGCCTCATCTGCTTTAATGTCATGAAGTACAATTTTGAGCAAGTGTCTTTTTTAACATCTGGCATATTTAATAATTTACTTTTATACATTCTCTATAATAACTCCATACCTTAAATTCCTCACATCCTTTTCCTCTCATCTGAGTTTCATGGCTTTACAACAAATATTTTCTACTGGCAATTCTATCAATAGTGTTAACACTCTGCTAGGTGTGAAAAGTCCCTCAAATGACTTGCTACTCCATTTCTTGTGCACCTTATTCTTCTGCTTAGTTTTGTGTACAGATTTGTTGCCCAGAAAAGGGGATCCAGCTACACTTTTCCATAGCACCTTGGCTTAGTCACAATCTACTTGATTTTGGTACTTTTAAAGGACGTTTCCTTATTTTTGTCTTTTTATATAGTTGGAGAATTGTATGTATGCATGTAATATTTTGATCAAATTTACTCCTATTTCCTCCCCTTCAATTTTCCCCTATCCCCAAGGCACTCTTTCTTCCCAATATCATAGGCTTTCTAAAAACCACAATAATCCACTTTGTGCTCTTTGTATGTGCATAGATGGCAGGTGTAGGTAGGACCACCTAGTAGAACATGAAGAGCCTTCAATGATCAAAATCCCTGGAGAAAACCAACTCTCCCCCCAGCAGCCATCAACTCAGAATAAGGTCCCACCCACAGCAATGCTGGGAATTTTGCTGGCTTGATCTTGTGCTATTTTTGTGCATGCTGCCACAAACGTGTTAATGTGGGAAAGGGTTCTATGTCCAGCCAATATTGTTTTGTTGTAGACATCTACTCTAGCTGGTTGGACAATTTTCCATGATCTTCTTCAGGATGATCTTGCTGCCTCCGGTGGAGCAGCTGTGCTATAGATGTTCTGTTTTGTCCAATCTCCTATTCCCTGCACTTGATAAGTTGAAAATCCATATAAATCTCCATCTACTGAAAAAATAGAGCTTTTAATAAGAGACCTGAGAGAAAGAGTAATCTAAGGTATTTGATCTAGAAAATGGTTCAAAATAAATAATGACATGGAATTGAATTTGAAAGTACAATATTTCTTACTTTTTAAAAAGTGTCATACAATTATTTTAATATTTAAAACTGGACAATATATAATATGTACTTTTATTCTAAAGTCTGAAAATTATATTTGTAAAACATATTAATTTCATAGTTTAAAGAACTAACATGGTTGTCAGTGGTGGTTAACTTTACCGTAAAAATATTTTTAAAGTAAATCTCTCTTTTACTGTCTCTCTCATATATATATATATATATATATATATATGCATATATATGAAATATATACATATATTTGGCTCTCTTCTGCTTTTCTGTACCCTCTTATGTCCTGTTTTTCTTCAAAGCATTGAAAGCATTTAGATGCTACACCTTGCATGATTACAATTCATAACTAGTAATGAATGTTGACCTCTTTTTTTTGCCATAGGGCATTTACATTGCCCCTTTCCCCTGAAAATAATAATTAAATAATTTATGGATGTCAATTCATAAGTTGAAGAAATTCAGGATTTGAAGCTGATATTGTTAAAACTAGAACACTTTATGTCTAAAGCTTAAAAATAATTATTAAGGAAATTCATTTATCAAATATTATGATACATGAACACTTATTTGAAAATTAGTTTCAAATACATTAAAACTATTAAAATGGTTTTTGTCATGTCATGTGCCTCCCAGAGTCATCCAACTTATATACTAATTATTTTTCTTGGCTACATGCTGCTTTAATTACATTCATTATTTCTGCCATTTTGCAGATCTTATGTGTGGAAGTGTTGGTGGTCTGGTGCATAACCATTGCTTTTCTCCTGCTGTGCTAATGGCTTAAGTCCAAGCTGAGGTGCAAATGAAATGAGCTCAGAAGCCCAAATTTGGCCCCCAGGTAATTTGCTTCATGTACATGTTTTATTTTTCTTGCTTGCTTTTTTTCTTTTCTTTTCTTTTCTTTCTTTCTTCCTTTTTGTAAGCTGGCTCAACTACAAATTTGTTATCATAAAGTTAGAATAAAATTTGGGGACTTTTATTCTTACTGATTATCAATGATGTTTGCAGTAGAAAGTACAAAGAGATGAAAAAAAAAAAAGAGGACCCAGATATATCATGAATCATGTAGAAAATTCAATTAAAAAATCAGAGACAAAAACTTTTGAAGAAAAATTTACTAAAACTAAATAAAGTTATTTCTAAAACATTAAAAAATGTTCAGTGAAGATTTTCACCATTAAAAGAATTAGTCTTGGAACCACTAAGTGAGATCAGTGGGTTGAGACACCTGCCACCAAGCCAAAGGACTTTACTTCAGTCCCTGGTCCTGAATGATGGTGGATGGAGTTAATCACAGGCCCTTTTCTGAAGGGAAGGATAGAAGGACAAGGAAGGGACAGGAGATCCACAGGAAATGAATGTGGGCCCAGGGACCACGTATGGACTAGCCCACTACACATATGTATCCAGTGGGAAGCTTGGTCTTCATGTGGGTTCACCTGTAAGGGGAGCAGCAGCTGTCTCTGACAAGGACTCTGTTGCATTCTTTTAGATCACTTCTCCCTGGCAAAACACCTTGGAAGAGGATGTATTCAGTCCTGATGTGACTTGATATAATGGAGTGGGTTAGTGTCATGGGACAAGCTCCCCTTTTATGAGGGAGGGGGAATAGAGGAAAGATGGCAGGGAGGATGAGACTGGGAAGAGAGGATGGAAGGGGCTCTAACTGGGATGTAAAGTGAACCTTTAAATTAATAAATTTAATAAAAGAGCTGTTGGGGTCTCTTCACAAGAATAAAAACTTTAACTCAGATAGACTATTCTGTCAGTATGCCCTGTTAACCTTTTAAAATATTTTTAAAAGACTACTTGTTTTTATTACTTAAAACAAAACAACAACAACAACAACAAAACTATACCAAAGGTACAGTACATATGAAGGCCAGAGATGTTATATCTCCATGGAGCTGAATTTAAGGATGGTTGTGAGCTGCCATATGAGTTCTGAAACTGAATTCAGGTCCTCTGCAAGAATACAACTGCATGGTATTGGCATAGAAACAGAATAGTGGATCAATGGAACAGAATAGAAGACCCAGAAATGAACCCACACACCTATGGAAACTTGATTTTTGACAAAGAAGCCAAAACCATTCAATGGAAAAAAGACAGCATCTTCAACAAATGGTGCTGGTCCAACTGGATATCTGTATGCAGAAAAATGAAAATAGAT
>JAQQSO010003106.1:0-13837 GCA_028658305.1 Pachyuromys duprasi
AGATGGTTTAGTGTGTCTGGTTTTATGTTGAGGTCTTTGATCCACTTGGACTTTAGCTTTGTGCAAGGTGATAAATATGGATCTATTTTCATTTTTCTGCATACAGATATCCAGTTGGACCAGCACCATTTGTTGAAGATGCTGATAAAGACACTTTTAAATGTCATATTCTGTAAGTCTCTGAAGTTTTTGAAGACTACTTATCTTTATGTAATCTATCTGTCTACAAAATCACATCTATCTGTTAAACCTAGGATGTATAAATTAGACTAGTGTCTGACATGACTATGAGTTGAATAACTAGCAATTAACTTGCATTAGTCAATATCCTAACCAGTTTTTGATAACAGTTTAAAAGTATTGGAAGTAACCTTGAAATTGTGTCAATATACAAAAGCTTATTCCAATGTATCAAAAATACTTAATTTTGCATCAATATGCAAAATCATCTACCAGAGTTAAAATTAATCTTATTTGAGAATAGCAAATAATACCCTAAGTTGAGTAGCTTCAATAATCTATCTTTTTTCTATTCCTATAAGATATCCCTGTATATTCCTTGTTTCACTTTGAATAAGACCATTAATAATAAACATCTCTCAATGACAATAAAATTTTGTAGCCATAGCAAACAACTAAAAACTTACCCAACCCCTTTTAAAGAAAATGAGACATCGTTCTCATAGATTTCTAACTGACATTTTGAACATGCAGAAATCCTATTAGGGGGCCCAAAGAAAATTGGGAAAAATTGGTTAATTAATCAAGCAATAACATTTGTGGTCCAGTCTTTGAATACTGAGAAATTTTAGGCTTAATAAAAGTCCTTTTTGGAACAGTCTAAAATGCTGGACCAATTAAGAAAAAAGAATTATAATTAATATTTTGTTTGTTTAATTAGAAAATATATATATCTGAGTGCCTCAAACATTGCTGTAGTTGAAGGATGACTCTATAGAGGAGAATATTATTTTCTATTTTTTCTTATTGGAAATAAATTGCTTTACAATAAAAAAAAGCAGTAGCCTCGGGTGGGATCCCTTTGTGCACCACCCACTTCATTGTCAGCCCTCTGCTCTGAGAGGAGAAGGGCAAATTCTAGGGAAGAAATGCCTATACTCCCTGAATTTATTTGTCTTTTCTTTTAACATCCACTTATTGAGTGACAGTTTATATATCACACAGCCACACATTCCCCTTTGCAGCTCACCTTATCTGCTGATGTGTAAAAATTAAGGTATAGATTTTTGTTGTTTGTTTATTTAGATTGAAGATAATTACACTAGAGGACAAATTCTGATTGTCCGTTTTAACTCATCTCTGATTTTACAGCTTATCCATGATGGTTCTGGTTTATATCACATAGGAGAGGCACCACTAATTTACTGTCTGCTGAAAATATTTAGGTCACTCTGAGCTCAGAATAATGGTACTTTCATTTCCTCCTTTTATTTTTTTATTCCTTTTTTAGCAGAATATAAAATTTTTTGTTGTTGTTGTTGAGTGTTTGGGGTGATTCCGCACCATGATTGGAGATGATGTCATGAACTGGTCAAATGTGAGATACTAAGAAAGGGAAGGTTTGGTTCCTGTAAAAATAAAAATAAAAATGAAATGTCAGAACACAAACAAACAAGGAAATCATGAAATTTTCAGGCAAATGGTGGGAACTAGAAAAGATCATCCTGAGTAAGGTATCCCAGAATCAGAAAGATACACATGGTATATATTCACTTATAAATGGATATTAACCATATAACATATGATAAATATAATAAAACCATAGTCCTAAGGAAGCTAAACAACAAGGAGGGCCTTAGTGAAGAGGCTTAATCCTGCTTTTACTTATCTTCTTGGAAACGTTTGTTTAAGTTGAAAATGATTCTTCCCTTGGCCAGATATATGGGGAGTCTCCTTAGTACCACTAGTGACTCAGCACAGTCATTCCTCCTGCTCCTAAGGTGGTTGGCAGCCTGGTCCCTTGGGGCCAATCAGTACTCTAGAAAGAAGGAGAACTGAAGATAATAGCATATTGATTTGAACTTAACAGTAATAATTTCTGGAATCATATTCATTTGTTAAACAGCTCTGTCTGTGTTGCAACAAGGCTGAAGCATTAACCTTCCTCCAGTCAACATGGAAATGAGTTTCTTGAAATGGTTAATCTCTATGGATGCAAATGGATGTTGTCACATCTGTAGAGTCACATGACCGAGACCAAATTCCTCAGTATATTACAAGGTAGATAATGCTATCAGAAGTTCTAGGTGAAAACTCAGCAGGGGTTAATTAGAGATAAGAAGCCTTGCAAAGAGTTGTCCATTATTCCAGTTCACATCATATACTGCTCAGTGAATATTTTCTGCTTTAATATCTAATAGTGTGGGGAAAATGATTATCCCTAATAGCAACAAACATTTAATAATATTTATATGGAGTATGGACATATTGTATCTAAAATTGCAATCTTTCTAAACTAGGAAATCAGAACTTTATTGGCAGATAAGGTAGTAGTTATTGATTATCTATTTTTATCACAAAATGTCAGTCTTTGATTGTCAAGTAGAGGAATGCTTTTAAATTATTTTAACATTGCTTCTCTAATTTTACAAGTCCCTCATATTTTTCACACTAAGCTTACACATAGTAGCAATGATTAACTTAGAATTTGTATACCATTGAGCAGCCCATACAATTTATAAATTGAGAGAACATGGTCATGTAAATGAAGATCAGCAAATCTGTAAGAAATATGTTATATTTTGGTTTCATATGCATTACAACACAATTTTGATAAAGTTACGTCCAATATAAAGTAACTTTAATATCTCAAGTTAAAGTAGACTTGATAAAGGCTATCATTTAAAATCCTTAACTACTTAGAGAAAATACAAAAACTGTAGAAACACATAGAAGTTTTAATGTTAAAGATTATAAATATTGGTGGCTCTCAAACACATTATTAAGAAATATAGTTTAATACCAAAGAAATACTCCAAAGCAATATGTCATCTCCTTGCCAAATTTTTCATTGTGTATATAATAATATTTTATTATAACTACCATGTAGATCATGAATAATGTAGGGGTTATAAATTTGTTTTCCTCTGAAGAAGATTCAGAATTACAGTAGATATGTTTACCATTTTCTTTTGAAAAACTTAGTAGATTGATGTAAAGCCACTGAAGAAAGGAAAGAAAATGACACTGAGAGAAACTAGTAGGAAGTATCCTTTGCAGAGTGGGCTCAATTATATAATACAGTGCTTCAAGAATTCAGACTGTTTCACAAAGTCTGTAAAAAAAATCTTGAAGTCTTAATTCTATAATTACACAAAATTGTCAAAATAACAGTACTCTTAATCACTTAAAGAGAAAAGAATGTTTTCATACATGGTGGAATTATCTAAAAGAGAGAATGAATTGATAACTTGTATTTTTTAATTTTTTTAATTAATTGCAATTTATTCACTTTGTATCCCTCCTGTAGCTCCCTCCTCCACTCCTAAATTCCTCTCCACACATAGTCCTCCCCAAGTCCAGTCATAGGGGAGGTCTTCCTTTCCTTCCTTCTGTTCCTAGTCTATTAGGTCTCATCAGGAGTGGCTGCATTGTCTTCCTCTGTGGTCTGGTAAGGCTGCTCCATGGTACTGGCATAGAAACAGAATGGTGGATCAATGGAACTGAATAGAAGACCCAGAAATAAACCCACACATTTATGGACACCTGATTTTTGACAAAGATGCCAAAACCATACAATGGAAAAAAAAGATAGCATCTTCAACAACTGGTGCTGGTCTAACTGGATGTCTACATGTAGAAAAATGCAAATGCTTATCACCCTGCACAAAACTAAAGTCCAAGTGGATCAAAGAACTCAATATAATAACAGACACACTAAACCTGTTAGAAGAAAAAGTTGGGAAGAGCCTTGAACTCACTGGCACTGGAGACAACTTCCTGAACAGAACACCAACAGCACAGGCTCAAAGAGCAACAATCAATAAATGGGACCTCATGAAACTGAAACGTTTCTGTAAAGCAAAGGACACTGTCATCAGAACAAAACGACTACTTACAGATTTGGAAAGGATCTTCACCAATTCTCTATCTGACAGAGGGCTAATATCCAGTATATATAAAGAACTCAAGAAGTTAAATAGCAACAAATCAAGTAATCCAATTTTTTAAAATGGGGTACAGAGCTAAACAGAGAATTCTCAATAGAGGAATATCAAATGGCAGAGAAATACTTAAAGAAATGTCCAATGGCCTTAGTCATCAGGGAAATGCAAATCTAAAGGACCCTGAGTCCCATCAGAGACCCCTTACACCCATCAGAATGGCTAAGATGAATAACTCAGGTGACAACACATGCTGGAGAGGATGTGGAGAAAGGGAAACCCTCCTCCATTGCTAGTAGGAATGTAAACTTGTACAACCACTCTGGAAATCGACCTGGAGCTTCCTCAGACAACTAGGAATAGCGCTTCCTCAAGATCCAACTATACCACTGCTAGGCATATATCCAAAAGATGTTCAAATATACAACACGGACATCTGTTCAACCATGTTTGTAGCAGCTTTATTAAGTTTATTTCAAAAATATTTTCTATATCAATATTTTCTCTCAGCTTGCTGCAGATTGTTTTATACCTTCTAGTTATAGAATTGGTACAAAAGCCGATTGACTCGATGTAACAATTTAGTCTCTCTCTTCTACTATCCATTACACTGCAGCAAAGTTTGTTTTGCAAATACTTCTTTTTTTTTAAATTTCATTTGGCCATAAACATTCTAGGAAAATAAGTTTGATGTTGGTAGTAAACAGATAAAGACTGAAGTTGGAAACATAATTTAGATTATCTTTATTATTTCATTATAGTTTGAAATTAACATTTGGCATGTCCAAGTTGTAAATCCTGTGCAGAAAAGGATTACAGATTCAACACTTAATTACAATACAAATGTTTTAGTGTGATTCTAAAATTTTATTTTTTCAAGCACTCAATATCCACCTAGCACTTTATATTGTTATAATATGGTGTGAAATTGGAACATTGCAACTAAAAAGGAGACATGGAATTGACCATCACAAAAACTTAAAAGGAGGGATTATTTTTAAAGACATGTTAATAGACAGAGCCTGATAGGAAGTGTTACAGAGATTAGATTTCTTCATGAGAAAATCAAAATATATTAATAATCCTTTAGGAGGTAATAAAAAAGTAGAAGGGACAGGATCTTTAGTAGCAAGAGGGCAGTGCTAAGTCGGTAAAGAAGTTGCTAAAAATGTGTTTTCTGTAGAAGGCATTGTGATTAATACTGAGGTCTAATTTTGTGCTTAGGAAATGATTCCATCTTGGTGAAATTAGGATCATTAAGTCAAGATCAGTTCAGCTGACTTAATACTAAAGCTCTATTGATTTTGAACATTGGAATGAGACATTTTAAGAGAGGAACCAGACAGAATTCAATGTTTCAGGATCTCAGAGATAGAATGAAAATTTCTTTATGCTTAGTGTTAAGAAAATGGCCAAGTTGCATTGTGACAGACACTGATGGAGTGAAGACAGGTAAGGATCTTTGACGTTTTGATATTAAACAGATGGTCAAATGATTGTAGGAAGTACAAATAACACAGAACATAATGGAATAAGGAGAAACTCTGACTGAAACCTTAATTGCCAAAGTAGGATAAAAATTAGTCAGTAGATTATGATTTTGAAGATAGGGACCTAAATCTAAAAGAAAAATTCCGTTTTGTATCTGCTTTGCAACTGTGTTAGTTACTTTTCTGATGCTGCTCTAAAAAATGATGACCAAGGTCACTTATAGAAGGAAGGTTTATTTGTATTATGGTTCTAGGACAAGAGTTCCTGTAGTCCAGGAGGCATGGCAGCAAGTGATAGACAGGGCATCAGCATCAGGAAGTGGACATATTGTATCTTCAACTGAAAGAATTGAACAAAGATAGTAAACTGAATGTAAGTTATGATATATTCTCTCAAAGCCTGGCTCTAGTGGCATACTTCCTTCAATAAGACTATACCTGCTAATCTTCCCAAAACCAGACCCCCAGATGGGGACCACCTGAGCCGATGAAGGACATGTCTTCATTCAAAGCACCGCAACCACCCCACCACAAATCTGATGTTTTCTGTTCTCAATAGAGAAAATGTAGTGATTGTCCCAAACAATACTTCATACATATACACTACGGTGTTGAAAATTCTTCACCATATCCTGAACAGTCAGCCTAGAATCCTGTGTGAGACCTTGCCTCTGCCATGGCTCTTCATCCTCTACACCTCCTCTGCATCCTACTCTACATGCAAGAGCCCTCATGATGTTTACCAGAATACAGATTTCTAACATGGAGTTGCCAGTGTCTTTGTGCTGCCCCATGGGCTCAGCTGAGTTCTGAGTTGATCATTCTGTTTAAAATCTAACCCACTGCTGATGAACACTGTCACTAGAATCCTCATTTTAATAATCAATTTTGACACTCTTACTTTAAATTTTATTATTTTATGAGTGGTTTTCACACTACCAGTAGAGTGGGAATTATCATATAACACATAACTTTTTGCTTTCAAGTTCGTTGCTGTGTCACAGGGCACAAAATAGAGCAGAGCAGATGAGAGAGGTGCTCAATAAATACCTTTACACTGACACATTAAGTTTAAAGATGTTAGGGGGCATGGTTGTGATTGTTATGGTAACTGGCAAATTGATGAGATGCAGAGGGTGGGCATTGCTGAGGGTGATTATCTTAAGTAGTTGATTGATGTTCCACTCCTTGTGGGTGGTGGGATAGCTTGGATATTATCCTGGGCTGTATAAGAAGAGAAAGTGAATGAAAACACAAGCATTCATTGTTAGCTCTTTTCAAACCTTGAATACAGTAGCTTTGAACTCCTAATGACTTCACCTCTTTGCCATGAGATGAGCAAAAAATGATTCTTTCATACTAATATATATATTTTTCTTAACCAGAGTAGTTTAGAACAGCAATAGAAAGTAACTATATCCATGGGTAAATCAGAGGATTTCTTTCCAGGAAATACAATAGAGAAGGTGACTTTGGTACTGTTATAATTAGAGAAGAACAAGATTTGGTCATAGAAAACACTGAAGATGGGATGAAATTCTCAGTTAAAAAATTAACAGCTAGATTGCCAATAATGACATATGGGACACATAATTCTAAGAAAAAGAGAAAAACAAGATTACTTGAGATAATTGGGGTTGAGAGGCATTATATGTTGTGCATGAGGAGTAAACAAGTGAAAATTTGTTTGCTAGGAATTTGAGAAATCCACCCAAGACATTAAACTATGTTAAAAAGAGAAATCTGTGGGACTGATGAAATGACTCAGCAGGTAATGGTGCTTGACTGCAAGCCTAATTACCTAACTTTGATTACCAGAACCCTCAAGAGCAAAGGAGAGAGTCAGTTCTCACAAGGGTCCACTGACCTCCACTTGTACATTGTGGATCATGGGTATGGCTACAAATGCACATACAGACACTCAGACACACAGACACACACACACATGCACACCAGTGAAAGACTGAAGTGAGTAATTACATTTTTCTCGAATATCTTAACGAATATAAATTTTATCTGGTGATTATGTTCATATTGGCAGTTACTTTTGTACCAGCCTTCTACTGTGTGTCAGCTACATTCCCTGGCACTGTCATAACCTCCTTCAAATCTCATGGCACTCTTGCAAGAATAGAGAAGACAACTTACTTTACTTTTAGACTTGAATGACTTCATTCCCATTTTGAAAAACTAGCATCTTCATTTTGTTTGTTGCTGTACAAAATGTCAGTCATGTCTTCTCTCAAGTGTTCCACATTTGAAATATGTTGCTTGTATTATTAAACAATTTCAAAATCCAATTAAAAGGAAAAACAAGCAATTAAGAAGAAAACACGTTTTGCCACATTCCAGTTTCATTATTAGTGTAACAAATTTACCTCTAATTAAGATGGTGTTTGGGGAGCCTTGTAAACTGACAGTTATTAATTCCTACCTGAACGCACAGTGGCCAAATCTCCTAAGACACCTACACCCCAAAATATTCTTGTTCATAACTTGCATTGTTTTATCATCTACATATCTATAGGGCCATAGTCAGAAGTTCTTTGAGACACAAAAGATGCTCTACGTTTTCGATCTGTTCATACAACCATATGATCCATTTTGTAAAATAAGTGTAAATTTTTTTCCTTAAAAAATCATTCTCAAGTGACTAAATAAAGCACAACATTGTGAAGGATATCTGCTTAGGTACTGAATTTCATTCAGCAAAGTTATTTAATGTCTAACTACGACAACTGTGCCTGAGCCATTTCATACTTCAAACACTATTTTATACTACTCAGCACTCTTGCTGAATATATCCCAGCATAAACCTGCACTTGGTTGCCAGTACTTGCATGTAACAACTACTTCTTTCACCTGTCAGAAGGGCTGTGCTGATTAAGACATTGGTTAGTGGCAGTTTAATATTTTCACAACCTCAAATAGGAAGAAGCATGGATTTTGGGAAAAGGTGCTAACAGATTAGAAATATGCCCAATATTGAAATAGCAATCTAAAGCCCATCAGTATTTCTTTCAAGGACATTAGGGACCATATGCTTCAATATTTTCTGAACTGAGTCTGTAGGAATGAATCATCGCTCACCTAACTGTGAGCTCAACCTAACAGGAGCTCAACACTCCTGACTGATTCTAAATGTGATATATGTTTATTTTTACTCTCTTGATGACTTTTATTTTAAAAAAGTGTTTTACTCTTATCAAACTTTATGAATCTCTTTTAACAAAAGAAACCATATCATAGAATTAAGAATGATGTATTTAACACAAAAAATGACAAAAAGGACAAACTTATATGACACAAAGTCTTTCCCCTCAACACTTACACATATGTTCAGCTCTTTATAGTTTCTCCAAGTCACACTGCTGTCCACCCATGTATTTTCATTTTAGTAACAAACAGCTTCAAAACTTGTGAACATTTGGATTATATAGCACTTTCTTAAATTTTTCATTCGTTTGCATGTGCTCAATCATGTTACAAGTAAAGTTTGTGTGCCCCATCCTATAATTTGATGTTTCATTCAACATACATGTTGATTACCAAGCACCGTGGAGTTGAAGAAGTTTTGATAAAATGCCCTTTTCTATACTATGTTCACTTGAATGGAATAGATCAAGAAAACTGAAAATTTTGCAAATAGTGCAAATTGCTATACGGGTCTTTGAAAAGGTCTGTCAGTGAAATCAAAGTAGGCAGTGTTGTGCACATGCTTGAATTTAGCACGCATGGAGAAACAGTTCCATCCACTGGTCTTTTTGTTGTGTTGGGAGCCACAACAGAGGAAAGCAATGTCCCCAATCTGTAGCAGTATTAGCTTTCAGGAAGCCCACATACCACCAGAGGAACAATTGCAGCTGTTACTCTAAACATAAGGAACTCTGGTAGCAGTAGAGGTCCCATGCTTCATGGCTACAGTGACTGCTGCTGGAGCAGAGTTCTTCATCCTCCTTTTTTTGTGGTTTTGTGTCTGTCTTTCATCATTTTCCTTCATGACCTCTGAACTGTTTTATGTCACAGTGACAAAGCATACATTTTAGACTCTCCTCTTTTATTATTTACTTTCTTCCCAACCCCCTCCATTGATTTCTGCTTATGATCAGCTAAATTCCTTGTGGCTCTGTCCAGTACCCTCTTTCCATTTCTTAAATTACTAGGGAGGGGCATGGGAGGAGAAAAGGGAGGGAGGTTGGGATTGGGAGGTAATGAGGAAGGGGACTACAACTGGTTTACAAAGTGAATAAATTATAATAAATAAATATTAAATTAGTAAAGTAAAATACTTTTCGGTAATCACATTTACTATAAGGGATTTAAAAACAATTTTTGAAATTTAAATCTCCTAAAGATCCTTTAGGAAAGGCTTCTTTTTCCATCACAGTCCTAATTTCTATGTCTGTCAGTCTTTGTAATATCCCTGAGGTATTAGGAACTGATAATCATTTTTCTCAATTCCACATTAATCCATTTAATTTTTATGAAAAGGGTTTGATCTCTTTGCACATCTTCATCTTTATTTCACCCTCATTATTTCTGACCAGTTTGACTCAGGCTTGAATAGTTAAATTAACTTCATAAATCATTTCCTTACTAACAGTCCTTTAAACCCCATAGGCTATTTTTGTGATCTTATTTTTATCTTTTAATTGGGTGTGTGTGTGCATGTGTGTGTGTGTGTGTGTGTGTGTGTGTGTGTGTATGCAGGTGTCCATGCAGGCCACAAATGAAAGTTGGATGGTGTAGAACAGGAATTACAGACAGTTATAAGCAAGTGGCTATGGATGCTGAGAATGAAACTTGGGTGCTGAGATATTCTCTAGCCCATGTTGAACTTTAGTTTACTAGAACTCAAGTAACTCCCATTCCTTACAAACCTTCAATTACTTTCCAGTGTGTTTCCAGTGAAATTCTAATCGAATAATAAAATCTGTAAAAAGCACAAGAGACATATCATGCCCACTCCTTAGACTAAGTTTATCCTTTCCCTCCTCATGACAAAGGACACCAAGCTCTCTGCTGACTTGCAGGCTTTGCCTGATCTGCACCCGACCTGACTCTACTTTTACTGTGGGCATCTCCTTTATGCCCTTCTTGCACAGAATGTGGAAAGCTGATAAAAAACACCAATATTATACACTTTCTAGTTATGCTTTAGTGAATCTTTATTTACTTAAGGCTTGTCTTCACAACTAAACTGTAATTCCCAGTATGGACCAGGACCAAATGCATTCACTTTACGGAAGATGTACATTCCATTTTCAAAATTCACACTCTGCAGATTCAATGTGAAATGTCTGCTCCCCTCAAAAAATCACCAGCCTTACTTTACTTTGCAGGATATTTTAGCAATACTGAGTGAAATTGAATGCCTTATGTTCATTGTTTAAAATAGTGAAAATAATTTGAATCCTAGTAATAATTGTATGAATAACTACATTAGAAATAGTTAGGGTTGCTGGAAAATCAATCAGGAGTTAGAGCACTATTGCCAGAGGCCTACTGGTTGCACTTCACAAACTGATGGTTAGTTCTTCTTACTGAAAACAACTCCTGAACTCACTGAACTACACAACTCACTGAACATGAGTTAATCAAGTTAGTGCCCACCTAGGGCCTTCACGTACTTAGAGTAGTCATGGTACTGCAAGGTACCCTGGACACTACCAGAGAAGAAAGGTAAGTGCAACTTCAGCTAAAATTCTTTTGATCTATAATTTCTACAAGATGCATTGGTGCAACAGTAGCAAAATGGTTGTGAGAATAACCAACCATATGATTAGAATTACGATCCTTACATGTGATAAAACACTAGCCAACACTACTTAAGTTGCCAAGAACCTTAGACTACCACAGATCTGGGAGATAACCAAATACTACTGTTCTGCTAAAGAGATGTAGAAATAAAGTGATTACTAACAATGTTCTGCTGTACTCATAGATCAGTGACTTGTTCAGCCTTTAACAGAGAAGCAGCAGATGGAACCAACTACAGACACCCACAACTGGACAATATGAACAAAATGAGAAACCTTGGAACACTCAGTTTTCAGTCCTAAACAGGGTGTCTCCATCTCCAGGCTTAGGGATCTGTTGGAAAGAAGAGAAAGAAATAATGTATGAGCAAAGAATGCATGAAAGAAAGCAAAGAAACAAGCCTTACAAATACAACAGGCCTGGTGCACAAATGAGCTCATAGAGACTTGGCAGTATGCATTATGATAAATATGTTTACATTTGTAAATGTATAACTGAAACTCATTATTATTTACTACATTCAAGGTAGACCAGTGTAAAGATCACCACTATTATATGCAGGATCCTAAAATCTCTGGTCCTATGCTTTCCCTATTTCTTCCCTGTAGTTCTTTGTAACCTCCATTTGGCTCTGTGACTCTGATTCTTCTGCTGTCCTCATAAAAACAGAGCCTTATCTGAACATGTGTTCTCTTTTACAAAAAGTAAAAGTTTGTTATGTAGGTAAATTTTGTACAGCATGATGTGTAAATATATGTATAGATTAAAACATGGATAAAATTAAACTGATTAATGTATACAGTGTTCTTTAATTTTGCGTTCTAGGTAAAATCAGTAAAATATTCAGTTTATCAACCTTGTAAGTCATTGTATAGTAATAATATGGTATTACTTCTGGCCAAGATTGCTTTGAAAATAGCCTATATTAGTTACAACAAAACATGTTTCAAGTCAAATGTCAGTTAAAAAACTCACTTATTAGGGTCAAATAGAAGGGGAGGAGGACCTTCCCTATCAGTGGACTAGGGGAGGGGAATAGGGAAAGAAGAAGGAGGGGGGGTGAGATTGGGAGGATATGAGGGAGGGGCCACAGTCAGGATACAAATTGAATAAATTAGAATAAATGATAATAATAAGAAATATATTAATTGATCCAAAAATTCCACTCATTCTTTTCCTCAAAAGCTGCCCTGTTTAAACCATTTTACTTAACTCTATCTTTAAATTTTCCTACCCAGTGCTTTGGACTATAAGTCATGGAATAAACTTTGTCTTTTGCCTTTACAAAATATAGGAAAACACCTTAAATGTTCAACTGGTTGGTAACAAGTATTTTCTCAGCAAGGTCCACATGTGCATTTTCCTCAAGGAGCGTTGACAGTACAGCGTAGGTGAAATCATGTGTAGTCCCCTCTTGCTGGTATTGATAAAGGAATCTATAGTTCTTAGCTATAAGTTTCAGGTAGACTTTTTGAATTTTTGAAGCTCAATTTAGTCAGGCAAAGAAGACATCTGAAATGTGTCTGATACATAGACATACAGCCATCCCTTCCATCAGATGCAGCATCCTTTTCCTCATCATCCAAGGAAGATACAAAGATTAGGCTCTCACTGTATAACTCACACTGCAGTTTAAATGGAAAACATTTATATATTTAGTGAACGCTGTAGCTCTGACTAAAGATCAACCAATGAATATTAATGGCTGGCTTTATGAGATCATGCAAAAATGACATAGATTTTAGTTCACTGACACGAAGAAAGCAAGATATTTTTCTAAGGAGAAGAAACACTGTACATTTTAAGTGTTTGAGTACACTGAAGAAAAAATTACAAATGAAAAATTATCTTATTAATTCTGTTAGTCACGCTAGATAACTTCTAGCAACATAGGAATCATGAATAATTTCTATAAGTTGTTCCAACTTTCAAGTTTCTTTTTTTTTCTCATATTTATTTATTTATTTATTTATTTATTTATATTAGTTACAGTTTATTAACTCTGTATCCCAGGTGAATCCCACTCCCTCATTCCTTCCCCATCCCATCCTTCCTCCCTCATCTCCTCCCTGCCCCTTTCTAAGTCCATGAAAGAGGTCCTCCCCTTTCATCTGACCCTGGTTTATCAGGTGTCTTCAGGACTGGCTGCAAGGTCCTCCTCTATGGTCAAGTTTCTTTTACCGTGTTTGCTTCAGTTATTCCAAATTTTGATCAGATAGCAACACAAATATGATTTGCCTTTATATTCATGTTAAGACAATTTAAGGGGGGATCCAAGATGGCTGCCACGAGAGAACACTGTGTCTGAGGAGTAGGAGAGCAGAAACAACGCAGCGACCAGGAGACTGAACTCTGGGACCTAAAACGCCAGCATTGTGAGTGCCAGGTGAGCGGAACTCCTACGGTGAGAAAATCAAGTGGGAAAACCCTAGAGACACCCAGTTATTACCTGGAGAAATTTCC
>JAQQSO010003107.1:0-13837 GCA_028658305.1 Pachyuromys duprasi
GATTTCAGTATGTTTATCCTATCTTATAGCTCTATATAAGTGAGTATATACCATGTGCGTCTTTCTGCTTTTGGGATACCTTACTCAGGATGATCGTTTCCAGGTCCCACCATTTGCCTGCTAGAGTTAGATGGAAGGGGAGGAGGTCCTCCCCTATCAGTGGATTTGGAGAGGGGCAGGGAGGAGATGAGGGAGGGAAGGGTGGGATAGGGAGGGAATGCGGGAGGGGGCTACGACTGGGATACAAAGAACATAACCTGTGATTAATATAAAAAATGTTAAAATTAAAAACAAACAAACAACAACTACAACAAAATTCTCTGACTGGACATGGTGGAGCATGCATTTAATCCCAGAACTCAGAGAGCAGAGGCAGGCAGTCTGTGAGTTTGAGGCTAGCCTGGTTTACAGAGAGAGTTTCAGGATAACCAGAGTTACATAGAGAAACACTGTCTTGAAAAACCAAACCAAAAAATCCCCCAAAACTTCCCTCAAGAGGATGGTGCAGGAGTAAGAGTTCTGATGGTTCCAGGCAACACAGTGAGACACTTTCCCTAGATACATATCTATGTGCTTGTTTATCTACACATAGATATATGTCGATATTCCTTTGCCACTAAAACTGAATTTATTGAAACAAGTTTGCAGCTAGTGATAAACTAACACAGTGGAAGCCGGTGTACCATATAAGTAAGATGACTGTATCATCATATCTTTAATTACATTGCTTACTTTCATCTACTTTTGTAAATGGAAGGTAAAGAATTTTGTAAAGTATGCTTTGTGCAGATGATTAGATCTGGAAAGAATCATCATTTATTGTAGGGTACAGCTGCACGAACTAACAGATGACATAGACATTTATAGTGACTTATATGTTGAGATAACATTTACTGGTGGGTTTCTAACACACGTTTTTTTTTTTTTTCAGCTGTAAGAAATGCGATCCTGTGGAGGTGGAGCTGGGTGATCAGGTTGTTACTGCCACCCAGAGCAATATCTGCAACGAAGACAGTGCTGTTCCAGAGACATGCTACACATATGATAGAAACAAGTGTTACACAACTATGGTTCCACTTAGGTATCATGGGGAGACCAAAATGGTGAAAACAGCCTTGACCCCTGATTCTTGCTACCCTGACTAGTGAGTCACTGCTCACTATGCAGTCTTTAGAAGCTCTCCATTTAGACCCAGAAGCTATACTCACTGCTAAAGATTTTGAAACCAGGTTTTATTTTTGGATGGTATAAAACTAACATTCCCTTTCAATAGATAGAATATCATCACTACTGCCATTATTGTGTAATTCTTTCTCAACTCTTAATTATTAAATCCTCATGCCCCCCCAAACACACATCTTTAAGAGTTCATTTCCTAGTGTTTAAAATCATAAGCAAGGGGAGAAAAGGTAAAATTCCAAGAGTAATTAAATTAAATTCTTTTTCTTTCTTATGTTGCTGTGGAGAGCTGAGCTTTTACACATTTTGTACTATTCTTTAATATCTCACTGTGTAGAGAACATATACCGCTAAACACAGGGCAATTGTACATCTTCGCTAGAAGTTATCAAGGATATGTTTCGGAACTATTTACTAATATTTATGAAACAAGTTTGCCGAAAGTGATATGATTTGATGCACAGATGAAAAATGTTTTTTGATAGGACACAAAAGACTTGGCATTAGATTTTTTGGATAACTTTTTTGACAGATTATTTTATGAAATTCTTAGGGAATCTTCTATTTTGCAGCTGAATTGAATACAATTTGTCATCCAAAATATGTATTCTCTTGCACAGTTTGAACAATTAAATAGATTCATAAGCATATACCTGTGTGAAATAATTCATTGGAAAATTTTGCTTGTGTTTACCTTTAAAATTTTTTTATTTTAATTTTTATTAATTACATTTTATTCACTTTGTAGTGTTTAACCTTCTTATATGCAAATTAAATACAATTTATTATTGGAAAACAGTTTGTTAGTATGATGTAATGATGCATTCATCCCTAAGCTTATACAACTACATATTTGAGAAATATTTGTCATTTCACACTTAAAATTAATTGCAAAGACAGGGTCCATAGCACATAGCACCTTTTGGAAGCAGGAGGTGGATGGCATGGTAGGGGGCTTGCTTATTATGCCTAAGGCCTTGAATATGATGTCCAGCACTGCAAACATAAAAAAACAAAATATGCCCCCTCAAAAAAAAAACCCACAGACTTTACCCAGCTTCATCTAAGAGAAAGCTTCCACTCAAATGGTAGGGTTATTTCAAAGTACAAACTGGTCACATACAAGAAATCTCATGGCATAAAGCCATGGCCAATTGACATATTTATCTAAGGGTGCTATGGAAAGTAACTGCTGGTTCAGAGGCTGACATGTAGATACTTCTGACCCGAGAAAAGTAGGGTGGACTGTCCAGGCCTTGCCTGTATGGTAGCAGTGTATATTATTTAGTAGGTAACTCTAATGGCTCAAGTTGAAGTTCAAATTCTTAAGTGGCTGAGTTAAGATGAGACAAGGTAACTAAATTTAAGACCATTTCTTTTTTTTTAAATGGAATTATAACTATCTCATAGATTTTTTTATAAGAATGAGGATACATCCTATATATGTATATATGTTTATGTTTCATTTAGTATAGTGGTCATAATAGTTAGCAACAATTATAGTTGTTACTGTGTGTGAATTTTCTTTTGACTCTCTCTGCCAACAAAGTAGTGAAAAATACAGATATGTGTTGTGGTTCTTAACTTTAGAGAATAACCCAAAGGATTTAGGAAAGTAGATTACTAAATTCCTCCCCCAAAGATGCTAATTAAGTAGCTTTTGGGTAGGAAGCTCTTACAAATTCCCAAGTTCCAAGTAGCACTAAGATTATGAGTCTCTACTTCCACCTAGTGGTTAGATACAAAGTAAAATGACTAGGAGTTTTTAGTATGCATTTTTTAACCTTCATAGGATTGTGAAAAGAGTTTTTCTATTTTCATTTTACTAATAGCACACCTAAAGTTTTTGAAGAGTACATTTATTTAGTATATGTCCATGAAAACAAGGATATATTCTTATATATGTCTGTGCTTACGTGTCACCTAGGTTAGCTGTTTTAGTAAAAAACACTCTAACTGCCACAACACCCCCACTGCTGTGGACTATACTCCCTCAAGCCACGAACCAGCTTCCTTCCTTAAATTGCTGTCTTTTTTTTTTTCTGTTTGTTTGTTCTTCAAGACAGGATTTCTCTATGTGAAGCGCTGGCTGTTCTGGAACTTGCTTTGTAGACCAGGCTGGATTTGAATTCACCTGCCTTGGCCTCCTAAGTACTGGGATTAAAGGCACGCACCACCACCACCTAGCCCATTGTTATGATTCTTTTTTTATTATTAAATTCTTTATTAATTACACTTTATTCACCTTATTTACCCCTGTAGTTCCCTCTCTCCTCCTGTCCCAATCCCTCCCTTCCTCCCCCCTCTGCACCCGTGTGCCTCCCCAAGACCACTGATAGGGGAGGTCCTTCTTTCCCTCCCTCTGATCCCAGTCCATCAGGTCTCATCAGGAGTGGCTGCATTGTCTTCCTCTGTGGCCTGGCAAGGCTGCTCCCCCATTAGGGGGAGGTGATCAAAAAGCAGGCCAATCCATTGCTGTGATTCTTAATACTGTCAACTTGATAGGACCTAGAGTCAGATCTCTAGGCCGGTATATGAGGGCATTTCTAATGTGGGCGGCATCTTTCCTTTGGGTGGATCCATAGAGACGGAGTAAAGACAAGCTGAGCACCAGCACTCATAGTCCTCCACCTCCTGAATGCAGAGGCAGCGAGACTTACGCTCTTGACACCACGCCTTCAAAGGCGTGTACTTTCAAACTGTGAACCTAAAAAAGTGCTTTTGTCAGAGCACCAAAAAATAACAGATACAAAAATATTGGTACTGAGGAGCGGGGCTGTGGCTGTGATAACTATGAGTCTGTGGTCTAGAGGCCTTTGGAACTGATCAGCCAGAGAAATGTGGAAGAGTTTGGAGCTACGGACTAGAGAAATCTTGAACGCCATACAGGGAACGTAATAGATTACTCTGGGGTGGGGTGAGAAGATCAGACTGCCAAGAGAAATGTGAACAGTGTATTCCTCTCTCATGAGATTTCAGGGGGGAAAGCCTTTGTTGAGAACTGATATAGAGTCTATTCATGCTAATTCTAGAATAGAATGTGGTGCATTTTTGCCAGTGCCTTGGAAGTCTGATTGGGGCTGAATTAAAAAATAATAGACTAAGTTGATGGGTAGAGGAAATTTCAAGATAGCATAGCATTTAGGCTGTGGCTTACTTACTGACCAGTGTTCTTCTCCAGGTTTACAGGAAGCAAGAATATCTAGTGGAGCTGGGTGTGATGACACAGGCCTGCAATCCCAACACCCAGGGAGGCAGAGGCAGGCAGATCTCTGTGAGTTTGAGGCCAACCTGGTCTACAAAGTGAGTCCAGGACAGCCAAGGCTACATGAAACCCTGTCTCAAAAACAAAACCAAACCAAAGAATATCTAATGGACAGAAAGATATGAAAAAATGTGTATTTTTTGTCAAGGAAAGGAGTATGAGAACGTTTATAAAGTTGGTGACAAAGAATAAAGAAAGCAGCTATAATTGTTAGAGTTAGCAGAGCTAGGGGGAGACCTCACACTTTGCACTGGGACAATAGGAAAGGTACATTGAGAGCACGGCCCTGCCCATCAAAGGCTCCACCTTGTGAAATGTAAATTCATTTGAAAGGAGACAGTTAAACCAAGAATACAGCTAAAGGGCTGTCTTTTTGAAAACAACTCCTTAGGTTCAGCCTCCAAGATACACAGAGGTCACTACAACTATAAGAGAAGGGGACCAAACTACATCCAGCCAGGCACCAGAGCCTGGCAGCATTGTACATATGGATCAGGATTTTCAGGCAAACCAAAATGCATGAGCTACAGTCATGGAGACCTGCGCCATTTTCTCGCGTCTCAGAAGCTGTGAAGATGACACCTAAGTACGAATGGAGACCACAGGATGTGGAAGATGCCAGGATCTTGGGATGTCCACCGAGGGAAGCTGAATGCACAGAATGGAGTCAGCATGATAGTGTGGTAAATCTGTAGCAGTGGTGCTGATGAAGAGTGTTGAAGCCCAGATGATACTACCAAAAGGCCCAGATGGTAGACATGCAGCTGTAGGATTTGGAGTTACCCTTCTGGGATTTTCATTTTGGTTCAGTCTTTCTTGCTGTGCTTCCATTCCTCACTTTTGGAGCAGGAATGTTTATTCTGTGCCATTGCATGTTGGAAGTATTTGACTTTTTTTTTTTTTTTTGGCACGGTTAAGAGATAATTGGAGAGGGGCATAGGAGGAGATGAGGAGGGAGGATGGAATTGGGAGGGGAGGAGGCTACAGCTGGGATACAAGGTGAATAAACTAATATAAAAATTTAATAAATCATTTTTGTGGGGCTGGAGAGATGGCTCAGTAGTTAGAGTATATTAGTACTTTTTTTGTTTGTTTGCTTTTGGTTTTTCAAGACAGGGTTTCTCTGTGTAGCCTTGACTGTCCTGGACCTGCTTTGTAGATCAGGCTGGCCTTGAACTAACAGAGATCCCCTTGTGCTGGGATTACAGGTGTGTGACACTGCTCGGCTGCATGATTAGTCTTAAAGAGAATCAGCGTTTTATTCCCAGCACACATATCAGGTGACTCACAGCGGCCTGTAGCTCCAGGGGTCTGATGTCTCTAGCTTCTGCAGGTCCTCAACACACAAAAATGCACCCACACACTCACGATTAAAAATAAATTCACCTGTTTACCTGCAAACTTTATGATAACCACTTTTCTTTATAGCTGAATAATACTCCATTGTGTATATGTAGTGCATTTTCATTCTCTATTGAAGGACATTTAGTTTGTTGTTTCCATCTTCTGGATATTATGAATAGGTTGGCAATGAATAGGGCTGAGCAAGTATCTGTGGGGTAGGATACCTTTGGTTATTTGCTAAGTAGTGGTATAGCTGGATTATGTGGTAGATTTATTTTTAGTTTAGTTTAGTTAGTTTTTTTTTTTTTTTAAGAATTCTCCATACTGATATTCAGAGTTGCTGCACCAATTTGCATTCCCACCAACAGTGAATGAGGGTTCGTTCCTCTTTCCTTACAACCTTAGCAGTATTTGTGAGCAGTTGTTTTGTTTGTTTTAGCCATTCTGACTGTGGTAATAATACCTCAAAGTTTTGAGATGTTTTGATATTTTGATGTATATCTTAGCTATTTTTATTTCTTCTTTTGTTTAGATCCCTGGCAGATTTTAAACTGGCTCATTTTTTTGTGAGTACTTTGTGTGTTGGCTAGTCTATGTCAACTTGACAAAAGCTAGAGTTCTCTGAAAGAAGAGAACCTTTCAGATTGAGAAAATGCCTTATAAGATCAGGCTCTAGGCAATTTCATGGTTAGTGTTTGGTGGGGGAGGGCACAACTTGCGATGGGTGGTGCCATCCCTGAACTGATGCTCCTGGGTTCTATAAGGAAGCAGGCTGATCAAGCCATAAGGAGTAAGCCAATGAACAGCACCCCTCCATGGCCTCTGTATCAGCTCTTGCTGTCAAGGTTCCTGTCCTTGGGTTTCTGTGGTCACTACTTTTGATAATGAACTGTTTGTTGTAGAGACCTGTGAGTAAAACAAACCCTTTCCTCTCTAAGTTGATATTGGTTAGGGTGTTTCATTACAGCAACAGTAACCCTAACTAAGACAAATAGGTACCAGAAGGGGGGTATTTCTGTGACCTAGCTGACCATGTTGACTTTTGGGAGGATTGTGGAAGGACTTTGAAACTTCGGGTAGAAAAGTCATTGAATGTTGAGAGCCCAGTGAGCTGTTGTGTAGGGGCTTGGAAGACAAGAATGTTGAGAGCAGGGCAGACAATGGAGGTCTGGTTTATAAGGTTTCAGAGGGAAGCAAAGACACTACCGGGCCACTTTTGTAAAATTCTGTGCTGTCTGGTCAGCTAGATCTGTGTCTAAAAAGAGGTCAGAACCACTAAAGTAAAAACTTTGCCTTTCTGTAATAATGGAGAGCAGCTGTGTAGCAGCATTGGTGTCCCTGAAGAGAATGCAGGAGAGGTCAAGTGTAGCTCTGTTGAAGCAGAGGACCTCAGCATATTGGCCATGACAGTACCATGGGATGACCACCAAGAACAGTGGAGGTGTGGAGACAGTGGGAGGCTAGAAGACAAGCCGTGTGTGCTGCGTAGGGCAGAGCCAGAGAAATGACTCAGACCTCTTAGAGGAACCCAGAAGATTAGGAGTGAATCCCAGATATTGGGCATTGAGTTATTTATACAGTTGGAGTTTGGTTTTGCTTTCATCAGATTGTGACTGTACCCTTGTTCTTTCCTCTTTAAATTAGAAGATTTTTTAATATTTTATTAAATAATTGAAAGACTTTGAATTTAAAATAAGTGAATTTTAATAAAGACACTAAATGTTTAAGTGTTTGAATTTTTAAAAGAATGTTGGACTTTTAAAATTTGGAATGTTTATATGTTTCTATTGTAAGGTTGATATGAATGTGTGATCTTGGTGAAGAATGAGGAAAGAGAGGTTGTGGCTAAACAGTAATGTGTTTGTGTGTCAATATGACAAGGAGTCAATTGTGCTGCCTAGTTTTATGTCAACTTGATAAAAGCTAGAATTATCTGAAAGGAGGAACCTCAATTGAGAATAGGCCTCCATAAGATCCAACATTTTTTAAATTAGTGATTGATAGGGTAGGGTTCAACCCATTATGAATGGTGCCATCCTTGGGCTAGTGGTCTTGGGTTCTGTAAGAAAACAGGTTGATCAAGCAATGAACAAGCCAGTAAGCAGCACCACTCCATGGCTTCTTTATCAGTTTTTTTCTCCCTATTTGAGTACCTGCACTAACTTCCTTTAACGATGGACTATGATGTGGAAGTGTAAGCCAAATATACTCTTTTCTCCCCAAGATACTTTTGGTCATAGTGTTTCACCACAGCAATAGTGACCCTAACTAAGACACTTTTTATATTCTAGATGTTAATCATCTGTTAGATGTATACCTGGCAAAGATTCTCCCCCATTCTGTGAATTTTGTCTTCACTTTATTGTCTTCTTAGCTATACAAAATTGTTTTAGTTTCATGAGGTCCCAGTTGTCAATTGTTGGCCTAATTCCTGGGCAAATGGAGGCCTGTTCAGGAAATCCTTTCCTGCTCCTACACTTTGTAAAGCACGGTGTATGCTTTCTTCTAGCTGTATTAGCATTTCAGGTTTCAAATGGAGGAATTTTATCCACATGGAGTTATTTTTTGTTCAGGGTGTCAGATAATGGCTCTAATTTCATTCTTCTGCATGTAAGTGTCCATTTTCCTCACAATTTGTTGAAGATGCTGTCCTTCTCCGGTATGCTTTTGTTCGCTTTGTCAAATATCAGATGGCTGATATAATTGGTACTTACGTTTGTTTCTACTATTTTATTTCATTGGTCTACATGTCTGTACCAGTACCATATTTTTTTTATTACTATAGTTTTATAAGATGTATTGAACTCTGGAATGGCAATCTCTCCATTATTATTATTCTTTTCTCAGGATTCCTTTGGATATCTATGGTCTTTTCTGATTCTATATGAATTTTAGGATTTCTGTGTAGAATGTTCTGGGTATTTTAATTGGGATTGCTTTGAATCATAGATTGCTTTTGGTAAAATGGTCATTTTCACAATATTAATTCTACTGATTCATGATAAGTTGCAGGATAACTTTCCATTTTCTAAATCTCTTTCTTGTAGAAGACTCTAACCTCCTTTGTTAGGTTTATTCCCAGATATTTTTTCATCTTTGATGCTATTGTAAATGAAAACGTGTCCATAATCTCTTTTACAGCATACTTTATGCATAGTTTGTACCCTGCTGGATTTGTTCATTGTTTCTAGATTTTTTTTTGGTGCAATTTTTGGGATCTCTTGTATAGAATATCATATCCCCTGCAAATGGGGATACTTTGACTTCTTATTTTTCTGTTTGTATCCCTTTAATTCTTATCTTTTACCTTATTGCTCCAGCTAGTGCTTCCAGCACTGTATTGAAAAGGAGAGGGAATAGCTGAGAGTCCTGTTCTACTCTTGATTTTTATGGGATTGCTGTGAGCTTTTTCCATTTAGGATAATGTTGACTGTGGTTTTGTCATACATATTTTTTATTATTTTAAAGTATGTTCCCACCAGTCCCACTCTCTCCAGGACTTTTATCATGAAAACATGCTGGATTTTATCAAAGGCTTTTTCTGTACATATTCAGAGGGTCACTTGCTTTTTGTCCTTATGTTTGTTCATATAATTTATTGTATATATTGACCTATACATATTGAACCAATTCTGTAATTCTAGAAAAAAATCCAACTTGATCATGGTCAATGATCTTCTTGATATATCCCTGTATTTGGTTTGCTAGTATTTTATTGAGAATTTTTACATCTTTGCTTATCAGGTATATTTTTCTATAGTTTGCTATTGTTGTGTCTTTATCTGATTTAGATATTTGAGTACTATTGGTTTCGTATGATGAGTTTGGAAGTGATCTGTCTATTTCTTTCTTTCTTTCTTTCTTTCTTTCTTTCTTTCTTTCTTTCTTTCTTTCTTTCTTTCTTTCTTTCTTTCTTTCTTTCTTTCTTTCTTTCTTTTTTACTAAGAAGTATTGGCTAGCCCAGAACCCTAGAGAAGAGGCTTAATCCTCATTCAGAAGAGCAAACAGGATAGGAGAAGACAGCAAACAGGACAGGAGCCTTCCACAGAGGACCTTTGAAAGACTCTACCCAGCAGGGTATTGAAGCAGATGCTGAGACTCACAGCCAAACTTTGGGCAGAGTGCAGGGAATCTTATGAAAGAAGGGGGAGACAGAAAGACCTAGGAGGGACAGGAGCTCCACAAAGAGATCAACAGAACCAAACAATCTGGGCCCCAGGGGGACCTGCAGAGAATGATGAATCAACCAAGGACTATGCGTGGAGAGGACCCAGACCCCTTGCTCAGATGTAGCCCATGGGCAGCTCAGTCATATGGGTTCCCTAGTAAGGGGAAAAAGGGCAGTCTCTGGTATGAACTCAGTTGCCTGCTCTTTGATCACCTCCCCCTGAGGCATGTAGCCTTGCCAGGCCACAGAGGAAGAGGATGCAGCCAGTCCTGATGAGACCTGATAGGATAGGGTCAGATAGAAGAGGAGGAGGACCTCCCCTATCAGTGGACTAGGGCAAGTACATGGTGGGGTGGAGAGGGAGTGAAGGTTCGTACTGGGAGCAGATGAGGGAGGGGGGCTACAGTGGAGATACAAAGAGAATAAATTGTAAATAACAACAACAACAATAATGAAATATTGCCTATAAATCTTTGAAATTATACTGTGAATCCATCTGCGTCTGGGTTTTTTGTTGTTGTTGAAAGTCTTATTACTGTTGTAGGCCCCTCCTTTGTTTTAAGTTTGTTTAGGTTGCTGGTTTCTTTCTGGATTAACTTTGTTGATTTGAATGAACCAAGAAATTTATCCATTTCTTTTAGATTTTGTAACTTAATGGAGACCAAGTTTTAAAAATATTACATTCCATTATAGTATTTTGTGTTTCTTTGTTTCTTTTTTTATGTTTTTCTTTTCATTTCTAGTCCTGCTAATTTGGGTCCTCTCTTTCTTTTGGTTAGTTGAATTAATGGTCTGTTGATTTAGTTATTTTTCAAAGAGTCACTTTCAGATTCATTGGTTCTCTATATTGTTTTCTTTGTTTCAATTTCATTAATTTCTGTTTTGACTTTTTATTATTTCTTGCCATGTGTTGTGGTTGGATTTGTTTTTTCTTGTTTTTATAAATTCTTGAATTGTGTCTTAATTCATTTATTTCTGCTATTTTTGATTTCTTTAGTGTAGGTATTTAGGGCTATAAACTTCCCTCTTAGAACTGCTTTTAAGTGTGTCCTAGAGGTTCTGTTGTGTTGTAATTTAATTTTCACTTAGCTCCAGGAGCATTTTGATTGCTTTCTTGATTTATTCCTTGATCTGTTCATCACTGAATAATTGTTTATGTAATCTTTATGAAGCTTCCATACTTACTTTGCTGTCAGTTTTAACTTCTATAGCACAGTGGACAGGTAGTATATATGAGATTATTTATTGTTTTTTTTTTCTATTTGTTAAGGTACGTTTTGTGTCCCAGCATATGATTTATTTTAGAGAACCTTTCATGAGCTGTTGGTAGAATGTCTGTTCTTTGGTGTTTGGGTAGAATATTTTGTAGACATCTGTAAGATGTAAGATGTTATTTCATTTTGAAGTTTTTCTGTTTACTTTTTGTCTAGATGACCTATCTATTGGAGAAAGTGAGGTGTTGAAGTCACTACTATTATTGGCTTTGTGTTAAGCTGTAGCTTAAATTCCAATAGTATACTCTTTATGAATTGGGTGAATAAAAGTTTGGTGCATTTATGTTTAGTTTTGTTACCTACTGTTGATTAATTGATTCCTGAATTAGAACGAAGTACCTTTTTTTGTATCTTCTCATTAGTTTTAGTTTTAAGTCTGATTTGTGAGATATTAGGAGGGCAATGCCATCTTGCTTCCTGATTCCATTTGTTTGGAAAATTTTCCATCCTTTCAATTTAAGGTGGTGACTGTTTTTAAAGCTAAGATGAATTTCTTGTAGACAACAGATAGATATATTTGGTTTCTTAATTCATTAAGCTTCATGCTGTCTTCTGACTAGAGAGTTGAGGCTATTGTTGAACAGTGTGTGGATTGCTGTATGTCGAGTGATTATTAATGTGGTATAATTAATGCTGTTGTAGCTTATCTTTAGTTAGCTGTTTACTCAGGTAATGACACATGGAGACTATGATTATTTCATTAGCACAATACTGACCAATAATTGCTCCATCCTAAACCTTTAAGCTAGTCTAGCTTCCTCCTAGGCAAATTCCCTGTCATATTTGCATTGTTATTAATCTCTTAGTTTTGGATCATTTCTGCTGATGCTTCCTGGTCCTCTCCTTGTGGCTCAATCCCCTACTTCCTTCCCTCTCTGGACCCAGGTGTCCCACCCTACTCTTTCTATTGTTCAGCATTGGCTGGTTAGCAGAACAGAAACAAATGATGGACATCTTACACAAACTGGATGCAGGAGATATTTAGAATAAATGTTACAATGCCATGTCAGTACTGAAACCAGATAGTGAGATAGACAATTAACATCTGAATAAACAGTAACATTATGCCAACAGCTGTGCTGGGTGGTTTTATGGCAACTTGACACAGGCTAGAGCCCCAGGAGAAGGGGGCACCTCAATTGAGAAAATGCCTCCGTAAGGTCAGGCTTTAGATAAGCCTGTGAGACATTTTCTTAGTGATTGATGGGAGAAGGCCCAGACCTTGTGTTGGTCGTGGGTTCTATAAGACAGCAGGCTGAGAAAGCCATGGGAGCAAGCCAATAAGCAGCACCCCTCCATGGCTCTGCGTCAGCTTCTGCCTCCAGGTTCTTGCCCTGTTTGAATTCCTCTCTTGATTTCCTTTGATGATGAACAGTGATATGGAAGAGTAAGTCAAATAAATCCTTTTCTCCCCAAGGAGTTTTGGTCATTGTGTTTCATCATAGCAGTAGTAACCCTAATTAAGACAACTGCAATCATTTAAAAATTATTGTTTTTTTATTAATTTCATTTAATTCATTTTGTATCCCAACTGTAGTCTCCTCCCTGGGCCTCTCCCCAAGTCCACTGATAAGGGAGGTCCTCCTCCCCTTCCATCTGATCCTAGCCTATCAGGTCTCATCAGGACTGGCTGCATTGTCTTCCTCTGTGGGCTAGTAAGGCTGCTCCCTCTCAGGGGGAGGTGATCAAAGAGCCAGACACTGAGTTTATGTCAGAGACAGTCCCTGTTCCCATTCCTAGGGAACCCACTTGGACACTGAGCTGCTATGGTCTACATCTGTGCAGGTGTTCTAGGTTATCTCCTTGCATGGTCCTTGGTTGGAGTATCAGTCTCAGAAAAGACCACCATGCCCAGAGTTTTGGTTCTGTTGTGGAGCTCCTGTCCCCTCCAGGTCTTTCTGTCTCCCCCTTCTTTCATAAGATTCCCTGCACTCTGCCCAAAGTTTGGCTATGAGTCTCAGCATCTGCTTTGGTACGCTGCTGGTTAGAGTCTTTCAGAGGCCCTCTGTGGTAGGCTCCTGTCCTGTTTCCTGTTTTCTCCCTCTTCTTGTTCTTTGAGAAAATAAACAAAATGGACAAACCTTTAGCCAAACTAACTAAAAGGCAGAGAGAAACTATCCAAATCAGCAAAATCAAAAATGAAAAGGGGGACATAATGAGAGATACTGAAAAAATCCAAACAATCATTAGGTCTTACCACAGAAGCCTATGTGCCACAAAATTTGAAAATTTATATGACATGGACAATTTTCTTTCTTTTTTTAAATATTAATTTATTTATTTTTGTATCAATCACAGGTTAGGTACTTTGCATCCCAAGCGTAGCCCCCTCCCTCATTCCCTCCCAACTTCCCCCTCCTTCCCTCATCTCCTCCCCTCCCCCTCCAAGTCCACCAACAGGGGAAGACCTCCTCCCCTCCCATCCAACCCCAGCTCATCCTGTCTCCTCAGGGCTGGCTGCAATGTCCTCCCCTGGGATCTAGCCAGTCTGTCACTCCCCGGCATGTATGGGGGAGGGTCAAAGAGTCAGCCATCAAGTTCATGACTGAAACAGTCCCTGTTTCCCTCACTAGCGTCTTCAGTCTGACACCGAGCTATCATGGGCCC